>OZ025246.1:21300019-21487519 GCA_964019155.1 Osedax fenrisi
TTTTTCTCGTCGTACAGCAAAAATAGAAAATATCCTATTTTTTTCTGGACCGAAATGAATGATGGACCGAAATATCTTACTATCTTTGGTAATATTTACAATCTTTTATAAAATTGTTATACTGAATAATTTTTATATAATTAATCGTATTACTACAATATAAATCTATACTATATTAGCGAAAATGTCTGTGTGTGTGTGTGTGTGTGTGTGTGTGTCTGTGTGTGTAAGTATTAGGATCTCGCGAAAGCGAGATCCGTTTTCCGTAAGGAAAACCACAGGTGATAAAGTGGGGCAGCGGGGTTTTAATAGATGATTTACTTTTTTGAATATGTATTCACGTGATACCAATAATCGTTAAATAGTGTCATTTTTTAGTTGATTTACGTAATCGAAAAATTTAAATTCGACGCAAATTTTTAATAACAAACTTTATCGTGAATAATTTGATGGTAAATAATTTCGTAAAAATGAGTTTCTTTAATTTAGAATACATTACGTAGATTTACGAAATCGTACTTCCGGTGTGAATATTTAAATAACAACTGTTGCATCGGAATTTTTTACCCGTATTATTGAGGTGAAATTTACTAATATGTAATATCGAGTTAATATTAATTATTTCCTATCTACGCCATGTAAACATAAATTATTAAACATAGGTGATACGATACGGTTATGTAAAAAATCAAAATCTACAATAATTATTCGATTTCAATAATTTTAACTTTATTAAATAGATAATTAAAATAGAATATAATTTTATAAATTGGGACTTCTTATGTTTAATATTCTTAGAGCTACGGCCGAAAAAGTGAAAAATACAGGATTTTAGAATAGTCTATTTGACCGACTTCCGGTAATATTTTCATATAAATTATGGATTCATCAGATTAGGAGTACGAAAATACATGTAATAACATGAGAAAAATCATGAAAATATGAATAATAGGGTTAAATCTCTGATTTAATATTTCATATAAATGTCATCATATATATGGTCAAAGAAAAAATATAGATTTATAAAAAAATATTTTTTATAAAATCTATTATATAATTATATATGCAATACATACCGAGTGAGCATATACAATCATATATATATATATATATATATGTATGTGGTCATTGATATTTTTAGTTATAGTTATTTTCACAGTTGTGATTAGGTTGGGTTAAGTTTTAATTTGTGTAGGTTTTTTTTAGCTGCATTACTTCCCGAGTGAGCCTATAAAAGTATATTTATTTATATTGTTATTTTCACAGTTGTGGTAAGGTTGGGTTAAGTTTAAATTTTTGGAGGTTTTTTTTATCTGCATTACTTCCAGAGTTTGCCTATACAAGTAGCTTTTCACGGTTGTGGTTAGGTTGGGTTAAGTTTTAATTTTGGTAGGTTTTTTTAGCTGCATTACTTCCCGAGTGAGCCTATAAAAGTATATTTTCAATGTTGTGGTTAGGTTGGGTTAAGTTTTAATTTTGGAGGTTTTTTTTAGCTGCATTACTTCCCGAGTGAGCCTATAATAGTATATTTTCACTGTAGTGGTTAGGTTGGGTTAAGTTTAAATTTTTGAAGATTTTTTTAGCTACATTACTTCCCGATAGAGACTAAGTATATTTGCACTGTTGTGGTTAGTTTAGGTTAAGTTTTAATTTGTGATGTTTTTTTAGATGCATTACTTCTCAAGTGAGCCTATAAAATTATATTATCACGGTTGTGATTAGGTTGGGTTAAGTTTTAATTTGTGTAGGTTTTTTTTAGCTGCATTAATTCCCGAATGAGCCTATAAAAGCATATTTATTTATATTGTTATTTTTACAGTCGTGGTTAGGTTGGGTTAAGTTTAAATTTTTGAAGGTTTTTTTTAGCTGCATTACTTCTCGAATGAGCCTATAAAAGTATATTGTCACGGTTGTGGTTAGGTTGGGTTAAGTTTAAATTTGTGTATTTTTTTAGCTGCATTACACTCCAAATGATCCTATAAAATTATATTGTCACGGTTGTGTTTATGTTAGGTTAAGTTTTAATTTGTGTAGGTTTTTTTTAGCTGCATTACTTCCCGAGTGAGCCTATAAAAACATATTTATTTATATTGTTATTTTCACAGTTGTGGTTAGGTTGGGTTAAGTTTTAATTTTGGTAGGTTTTTTTTAGTTGCATTACTTCCAGAGTTTGCCTATAAAAGTAGCTTTTCACGGTTGTGGTTAGGTTGTGTTAAATTTTTAGCTGCATTACATCCCGATTGAACCTATAAAAGTATCTTTTCACTGTTGGAGTTAGGTTGGGTTACGTTTTAATTTGTGGAGGTTTTTTTTAGCTGCATTACTTCCCGAGTGAACCTATAAAAGTATATTTATTTATATTGTTATTTTCTCAGTTGTGGTTAGATTGGGTTAAGTTTTTATTTGGGGAGGTTTTTTTTAGCTGCATTACTTCCCGAGTGAGCCTATAAAAGCATATTTATTTATATTGTTATTTTCACTGTTGTGGTTAGGTTGTGTTAAGTTTTAATTTGTGGATGTTTTTTTTAGCAGCATCACTTCCCGAGTGAGCATATAAAAGCATTTTTATTTATATAGTTATATTCACAGTTGTGGTTAGATTGGATTAAGTTTTAATATTGGTGATTTTTTTAGCTGCATCACTTCCCGAGTACATTACATCACCTCCCGAGTACATTACATCACTAAGTGAAGGTTACGCGCGATCACGGGCGAAGCCGGGCCCCGACCGCCTAGTACAATATAAACATGAATTATATAGAATATACAAAATTAAATAATTCAAGTAAAGATATAATAAAAAGTAGTTTAATTAATGCTTTAAAGATCGAGAATTGTTGTAAATAATTATGCGCCCATATAGTTCTCGTTCTGCTATTTTCTAACGAATTAAACGAATTAAATCTACGACATTTTGCCAATTATTAAACATAATAAATTATTTAAATAAGTATCCATACTTATAATAAATGTAATTATAATAGATAAATTAAAATATTATTTTAATTTGAAATTTTTGTTTATTTACATTATTTTTTATTTCCGCTGTCAGTTATTGGTAACTATAGTCGTATACGACAATTTAAACCCGCGTCGTGTGAACACTTGTGATTTTTAAATGCTGGACCGAAAAATGTCGGCCCAGCATTTGTTCGTACGACAAGCAAAACATGCATCGTGTGAACACCCTATTAACCATGAAAATTTCTTCTTAATTTTATAAACCACATATAATAACAAAATTGCACTAAGAATCATACGTCTATTATAGATAGCAAGTAGTGTTATATATAAATTTGAATACATAACAATAATATTCACTGATATTATAATGAAATCAGAATATAATTAAATACCGTTTGTGTATACAATTTACGTTTGTAATACATATCACCGGATATATATTAAGGGTATCCTTAGTATAAGCTAAACATAGCTTCTGGTTATCGCTCCGATTATTATAGCCAATATTCGGTAACAAATAAAATTCATTCAAAATTCATAGTAACCTAGGATCTGAGCGGATTTGATGGGTATCGACGGGGCTTGCGTAGTCGGTGGAGCGTGAAGCGTAGGCGGCACTGACCAATTAGAGATGCTTCCTGATTACATTAGAGCACCAATATAATTAAATAGCCTTCGTCGATAATTGAATTATTGATTTACAATCGATATTCTATTGAAGTATTCATCTAAAGTAAATACACTCTAGCTATCCAATCAATTATCTAGGCGCGATATTTATTAATGTGTAGATAAATAAACAACTTATAATAATGGTACTGAAGTTAACAAACATACTATTGTGTATTATCGTAGACAATTAGTGCATGAACAATACCGGTGTGAATATAATGTTATCATATCAACAGAATCACTTCATATTATATAGAATTCTATTTTGAATAAATATCTTATATCATAGAATGAGATAATGGATAAAATTCCAATTAAAATTAAAATAAATATACACACAAAATAAATATGACATTAAGTATATAAAATATGTATATATATATAATCTATAATAAACTGTATTATATAGGTGATTAATTGAAACCAACTGGCAATCATGGTTGTATTTTTGAAAAAGGGAAAATACTCTTTAACAATGTACCACATTATGTCATATCATATTCTGTGGTCATTGTGGTATGCTAGTTTTTAATTGGATGCGAATATCCTATAACCCACATCTTTATAAGTAGGGTACACACCGCTGGCATCGAGCACGGCGATTTTTTACTGTACTTGTAACTGCAATTGATGCTCAGAATAAAGTATTATCGGTGTTCAGATAGCGAGCATCAAGTACCGTGACTTGTTACCAGAGCTCGGTGACTTGTTACTGCGCTTGGTACCG
Source organism: Osedax fenrisi (assembly GCA_964019155.1). Lineage (NCBI taxonomy): Eukaryota > Metazoa > Annelida > Polychaeta > Sabellida > Siboglinidae > Osedax > Osedax fenrisi. Next base: position 21,304,383 of record OZ025246.1, read on the forward strand.
AGCAAATTAGCTGTTCGCATAGTGAGCATCGAGCGCGGCAACTTGTTACTCGAAAATAGAACTTTCATATACTTATTACTGCATCGTGGATGCTATCGGTGTGTACACGTCTTTATATACCGCTCATGTAAAACCTCGGCCTGACCGATGTTGTCAATCCGAGAATGTCTATAGGGCTGATAATTAACATGGTCTATATTATTATTATTATCAGATTTAGGCAATGCCCGCAGGGTAATTATAGAAACAGTGGGATTCTTATCGTGAGAGACAATTACCCCTTCATTAACGTGATAAGTTTCACTATAGATAAGAGTAACACATAAATAATAATGTTATAATATCATGACTTCCCGTTTATATATATATGTGTATGATAAAAATAAATAAAATACGCCCGTAGACGATGCTATACTTAACGATATAATTGTGTATAAATAAATGATCGGCTCTCGTTAAAACCATGGATGCCTTAACATGAGAGCGGCTTTGAAGGGACATTAGAGCCATATATGGTTATAAGTGAACACTTCATCTAAGTTCCTGGATGGGATGAAAGGACTCCACCAAATAAAACATAACAATAACAAAATAACAATATAATATATGTGTCCACTTAAAAACTAGTGTACCGTACTGACCACAGCCCTAAGCTACTTTTACACCGACAACTAAACAAAGACATAGTCGGACATCAAAATCGGGTAGTTTCTACGTGAACGGCTATATTTACAGACCGATATCCTGTAGGTGGACGCGAGCCTTATGCTTACGTTTATATATAAATTACCTAATACAAATCTTAAATCTTTGACCTGTCCAATATATAGTACATGTTTTAGTGTGAATAATGTACAACAGTTGCTATCGGGCTGCTCTATTTGTTGGTGAGAAACCAGTGTTAGTAGTAGTAGAGGTAGTTATGTTCTATACACCATTGGTCAATAATTGTTTAGAATTGAATAACAATAGTAGTGTTTGCATGAATAACAATGACATCTGATAGTATGAAATGGGGTGTTGTTAATGGTGCTTTCAATGATCACCGAATATTGTTTCATCGAATATTATGTAAAATGGCTTAGGCTATCAAAGTATCTATCATTTATATTATAATATATATATATATATATAAATAAATACATCAGTAACTCATATCGAATGATAACCATGTTTTATGAAATATTAACGTAAATTGTGGTGTAAATATTACAATAAATTAAAACCGAATACAATTTATATTTGAATTAACTGAGTGTATTTTGGTGCCAAATTTGAAAAAACCTACTATAAATAGATATTCATAAATGTGGTATTGTTGTGAACGAATTATAAATAGTTATGCAATACTTGTTATGTCAATATTTATATAATATAATCTAAATGAATACGTGAATTTAAATGCATTTAAAAGTATAATCTCTAACCATTGAATAGGGTGTATATGTAAACACAGCTATAACATCTATTAATAGATTATTCTCTATTTATAGAATAGAACGAGATTAAAAAGTGACATGCATCGTGTTATCAAAGAACTATATAGTGGTTGATAAAGGAATATTGATTCATTCGAATAAACTAAGAACAATATATATATATATATATATATATATATATATATATATATATATATATTTAATATAAATGAGTCATCTAATTATGGGTCAGAACAATTAAATTAGTAGTCTAAAGTACAATCAACTATTTAATTGCTATCTACTTTTTTAACCATAGTAACTGGGTAGTAAATTATTATATTACAAAGTAACGGTGTAATTTATTATTGTAAAAATGAACAATACTTACATTCGTATAGGGTATAAATTAATCATATCGTAAAACAGTGGGCTTATATATAAATCTGTATAGATATAATGATGATGCTGGTGGTGATAAATTGTTATAATCTGTTAAATTCTATATAGGATGTTAATGTATAATTATTATGCTGCATGTATATAATAAACGATTAGATATATAATTAAATAATTATCTTATATTCGAATGCATATATTTTAGTTCTATATAGGTGATTATATAAATAATAGTTACTAAGATATAACTATATATATATATATAATATCCGTAAAAGTGAATATATCGAAATCTCTCCGCCACAAAGGAAATACTGAGTCCTTTTATTGAATGGAGTTTTGTTATCATTAAGGATTTGTTTTTGTAACATACCATAGTACCTACAACTAATTTAGTTGATAAAAATAGGCCCTAAATGATATCATTGTAATTTTAAATTTATATATAATAAAAATAGTACATACAATCTAGTATTACAGGGAGTAAAGAATATTGTATAATTAAAGTATCACAACAAGATATGAATACAATATGTAACGAATATTTTAAGTATATATGATATTATCAATTATAATTGTAAATCACTGTTATAACAGAGACACACAGATAAAATAATACGTATTCTTCATATAGGATTTACTCCGATAAGATCAAATACTCTACATGTAAATCTATATTATTATTGCAAAAAAATCATGCCTATATATAGTCTATCCAAATAATATTGAAATGAATTAATAAACTATTTAATTAAATATATACTACTGTGTATATGGGTGGTCTATACACATCCATCTAGTTTGTACATTACACACACTCCTGATTGAATAGCTGCTATAATAATCAATAGGATGAAATTTATATCTACCAGAGTTTATATAAACATTCTATTAGAATGTGATATAATATGATATAATTGCTTTTAAATATTGCATAACATTAATGTTGTTTATTGGATGTGTATAATCTATATATATATATACTAAAGTAAAATTAGATTGGAGTATAAATAAATGTACAATAATAACCATGGATTCATGATAACATAAGATTTCATTATAAAAGTATATATTAAATATATATTAAAATATAATATATAATATATATATCTTATTAAATATTCTTACTTAATGATTTTTAAATAAAATCAAATATTATAAAAGATAATTTTATGATAAAATCAATAATCAATAATAATATTTCAAGTTGTTATTGAGTTAAATAAACCTTATTATATGATATGTTAATATATGAATTTATGGAAACAAACACAAAATCGCTGATGCATAACAAATAAGTAAACACAATATTACAAATTTATAATTCAATATTAAATAAAAATTAAATAGTAAATATATATTACATATTTAATAAATATGATACAAAAATAATAATAATTAGTATTTAGTAGTTTTTTTTTGTAGTTTATAATAATATAAATATGAATAAAAATATGATGGTTCTTATTTATCTAAAGGGGTATCCCACTACCAGTATTTCCGGAAATAATGTGGGGAAATGTTTTCTAGAAAGTAATTTTCTACCAAGTTAACTACAATTGTAGTAGGATACCCCCTTACTTTCCGGCAAAATGACGGAAATATAGTAACTTTAAAGGGGGTATCTCACTACAACTTGCTAGAAAATAACTTTATAGCAAATATTTCCGGACATTATTTCCGGAAATACTGGTGGTAGGAACCGCCTTAAGGGTGGGATAACCCCTTAAGGACCTCGATACAATAAAACTGATCTTTTCTAGTGTTATCTCATAGTAAAAAAATAATGTTTAAAAATATAAATCGAAGGCAATATAAAATGAGTACGGAAGTTTCGGTAATAAATTTAATTTAATATATAAGTTATAATAAATATTTCTTATCTATATAGTGTTAATAATAAATTATATATTAGAAAAAATATATTATTTATGATAATATATATATATATAAATATATATTTCAGTATACTATAATATATATATATATATATATATAATATTCAAATTTTGTCCACAATAGTATGTTAATTTAATAACAATACAATAACATGTGTTACTTATACAAAATACACATACAAGCTCTTGTACATGAATACATGAAATACTGATCAAATAAACAATAGGTTCATTAATGAAAACCGCAATCATAATAGAGTGGTGTGATAAAGCATGCTTATTTATTATCACCACTTCATTGATGTGCTGAATTTTTAATAGATCATCAATGAATATATTAATGTGAAAATAACATACTATATGTATATACTATCCATATAAACTTGTGTTACATTCCTAAAACTGAAAGCTCTTCAGAAGCTCTCAAGAAGGTTTATATAATAGAGTATATATATAGCAAAATCAGGAAGTCTGTTAGCTATCTCTGTATTGGTAACTATTCATACCCCGAAATAGATATTTTCAGTGATATATTTAAATGAATATAATCTTTTTCTATATATATATAACACTAACATATGTTTTTATCTTATTATGTTTACATATACGTATAAAACGTTGGGAAACATAGAACGTATTAGTATACTTCTATAATGTTTAGCTAAGCCCTTCCTTACACCTAAAGTTAAGGTCACACTTGCTAATATTCACTCAAACTTAAGAATATTAGAGGTCATAGGTATTAGATGATTGCTAATATTCGAGCTTTTTTAGAGGTCAAACGTATTAAATATTTGCGAATATTCTCAAATTCGAGTGTTTCAAGTGAACTTTCACAAGTACATTCTCACACTTAACACTATAATAAAGGACAGGACGTCTGTTAATGCATATTTTGCGACATTTTTATTATTAACTTTTAAGCTAGAAATTATCGTATTGTTGGTCCAGGAGTACATGTTTTAATTTTATATATAAATTAATGCAAGAACTTGTTTACACATTAATGATTTCAATATTACTATATTAATCTCGTAATATAATCTAATACACAATATAGTATAACCTAGTTTCTTCAAATCGAAGGTATAAATAAATTTTTATTTTAAATAAAATATTTATATTGAAATAGAACTTAAAGATGTGTATACATTTCTATTTAACAATAAATCAAGATCTCTAATATCTTTGATTCAAATATTGAAATCATTGAAATATAATGAAAGATATCAGTGAGGAGTATATATTTGGGGAACTAAAAGTTACCATTGTAGAGATAACTATCAGACTTCCTGTTCATGTTATAATGCTATTTTATAATAATAATAATAATAATAGATATACTAAATAGTATTTAGTAAATACCTAATAGTACATCTCCAGCAAACTATTGTTAGTTCAATCAGAATCCCACTACCAATATTTCTGGAAATTCTCGATATAAAATGATTTTCTAGCAAGTTGTAGTGGGATACGCCCTTTAAAGATGCTATAAACCCGGTAATTAAGGGGGGTACCCTACTACAACTTCAACAATTTCTGGAAATACTGGTAGTGGGATAGACCTTAAGATAATCGAAATGATAAAGTAAGATTAAACCTCACGAAATATATCTCACGATTATTTTATAATTTAAAATTATAAATATTAATTAATTATTTTAGAAATTACATGTAAATAATATTAAATTATCTAATGTAATCGGGTAGCAGATTTGATAATTATAATTGTATAGCTTTAAAAATATTTAGTTAAATAAAAAAGACATCTATATATATTTATATATTATTATTTTATAGTAATCATATACATATATTAAATGTATATTTATATCATAGATACATTGCTTATATTATGGCTACTATCTGATATTAGAAACCATCAAAGAAATTAATCAATATCTCTAATATAATATGTGTGTATATAAATATGATTTTATTGGATATCAATGATATCATATCATTAATTGATATTAGATTGAAAACTATAATGGTATTGTGGTATCACTGTTATTATATAAGTGGTCACATATGTTAGATTAGGGTATAACTAATAGTAATTCTACTAAACATCTAGATACAATATTGTGATTCAAGTAAGTATATGATTAAGTTGTGTAATTATATGAGAGGTAAAAGAGATATTATACTCATACACTTTCTATGTGTTATTTGTATTATTATTTTCAATTATGTTGGAGTCCTTTCATATTTGAACATAGACAAAGTTTTACTTATATAAGTGGTTATATAACCAAATGGCTAATGTCACTTATAAGCAGCGCTATCGTTAAGGCATCCGTTTGTAATGAAAGCTGAACTTTTTTAAACATAATTATATAAAAGCATTTCTAAATAATACTATGATATAAATAATATAAATAATAACATCTATGTTAGTCGTACAGACGCGGATTGAACCGCATCCTACGACCTGTGTATCTGATGCCTTTCCCTTTTGAACCCCATATAGAGGCAGTTAATACGTATAATAAGTACACTAGTTTTATAGATATATGCTAGGTGTAGAAACGAGTGCAGTTATAATGAGATCTAATATAGCTATCTCTAATAGCTTACCGAATAGATCCGTATTGTGGTCCATCGAAGACGACACTTTCATCGCGGACGCCGCCGGAGCGAAAGGATCGTCGGAGAAACCGGTCGCGATCATGGAAACGGGGCGTCGCGACGGCACTCGATCAGTGGCCGGCATCGGAGAGGTCAAAGGGTCAAAGGTTCTAAAGTCGAAGTCGTCGGAGCCGGTCGTCGTAGGAGACAACGTGATCAGACAACGGTCGTCGTCGTCGTTTTGGTCCGCTGCAACGATAATGAGATGTTAATACACCGCGAGTGCGTCTGTTAGCTACGGGCTGTAATCGTGTAATGCTTTCCTTCACTTATCATAACGGGTTATGTTTTAATTTGTTACTTTTAAAATGAATTGTTTTTCTTTTATCGTTATGACGCTCCCATAAACATCTACCGTTTCCTGAGTCATTAAACTTATATTATTATTATTATCATTACCGATATGTATCATTATCGAGATATAATAGTTAATAATATTAAACTAAATTAAAATTACCTACTCATTACGTAATACTTATCTATCAATAATCTAAGCTAATTAGGCTATATTTACTATGACTGATTTACGTACCGGCGTAATGTTTAGCGATAAAGAAAGCTAATGAATTATGTACGGGAATAATACCTCTGCGAGACGATTTCAGAGGGAGAGGGGGCGGTAGCGACGTCACCCTAGGAATGCGAGGGTATTGCTTCGGAGGCAGGTCGGGTTGGGTATTTAGTACTGTATTAGTGAAAGTTGAACATAAGTGCAGCATTTCGTTTGAGGCGGAATATATACAATCGTATTATTTATAAATTATAATTATTAAGTAATCTCTAGTAGGTTGATCAATTTATAATTTTATTACGATTTGTTACTATCATTTATATATATATATATATATATATATATTATAATGAAAAATATGAAATATTATCCGAATATCGGTTACCTTTAGGACGTAGTCTAAGGATTTTGTCATCAGGAAAATCAAAATTTATTGGAAAAGATTGATCAAATAAGAAGTTCCTATTCTGCCTACGAACTGCATCTTCCTTCTCGGTTATTAAACTCAATTCCATCGCCTTACGTAGTTCTTCGTCTTCGTTAATGTCTTGTGTCATTTTAATATATTATCAGAAGCAGTATTACAAGGTACAATACAATAATGCTGAGAATATTAAATTCGTATTATTTATTTATAGTTTAGTAAATATTACTCAATTATTTGTAAATTTTAATAATACATATTTTAAATGCCATTTGTGTCTTGTAAGTCAATATTTAATACATATTGTTTAAAGTTAATAAGTATAAATTAAATGCACGTAAATTATATATTTGATATATAATATAATATTATTATAAAATTATAAAATAGATTTGAATAATAAAATACTATAAAGCAGTGTATTCGAAACTTGATTATAAAATATAAATAGATCGCATATAAACATACTAATTTAATAAAAGTATTAATAAACTAATATCATTATTGTAGTTATGTGTACAATTTTACAATAGATTTATATAATATAAAATTTAAATAATTTGAAATTAAGGAAATTGCCAATTGATATATTATTGTAAACATAGAAAGAATTCGTATAGATTCAACAAATCTAAAAATAATATCAAGGACAATTATCACAGCTATTAGTCATATAAATTATATTATATATCATCATCGGTTATATATATATATATATATATATATATATATATATACAGTAAAACCTCTCTATAAGAAACCTCTTTATAAGAAAAACCTCTTTATAAGAAAATTGTTCACACATTTGGTTGGAATTCAACCTTTTCCACATTAAAAAACCTCTTTATAAGAAAATATTATAAGATAAACATAAGAAAAACCTCTTTATAAGAAACTTATTGTATACAAAATAAAAAAAATAATTATATATAAATAGAATTATTGTATATTGATAAAAATTATAGAAATTAATTATTATATAAAATATTTTATATTACCAAAAAGCTCTAAATGAATTAAAATTAATTAATAATTGTTATTGTATATCCATAAATATATTAAAATGAATTAATAAATGTTATTTTTATCCTTGAATTTATTAAAATGAATTAATAAATATAATTGTATATCCATAAATTTATTAAAATTAATTAATAAATATTATTATATCCATAAATGTATTGATGATACAATTTATTATATTATACAATTAATTGTTAAATAGGTAGATTATTATACTAGATTATTATAATATTCATTATATTATATTCATCAATGATGATTCATAATTTATAATTGCTAATGTAAATCTAATAAAATGTCATTATGTCATTAACATGTCTAAGCCCAAATAATACAGTATATATTTTAAATCAAATATAATTAAATAAGTATATAAAGGTTTACTGAGCAATCACGAATTATATAAAGATACTATATATAGATAACCTCTAGGTTATATAATGCATTTTCAATTATAAATTAATTCTTAAAATCATTGGAAAAGTAAAAACCTCTTTATAAGAAAACCTCTCTATAAGAAAAAAATTACTGAAAAAAAATAGTTTCTTATAGAGAGGTTTTACTGTATATATATATATATATATATATAACTCTATTATTAGTAGACTATACATATTATAATATATACTTTAATGTAAAATATATTTATATATTGGTATATTATATAGGTATAGGTGTATATGTATGTGTGTATCATCGATATAAAGAAAGTCGATGTTAACTTTCTTTATATGTAGGAATATGTGCAAATACATGTATATACAGTATATACACTGTATATGTTTTTATAGATGTATGTAATATATATATATATATATATATATATATATTCTATTAAAAATTGTATAAAACAACTTTTTATATATTATATTTAGCAATTATGTAGTGATTGTACATTAATGTAATGTATAATAGACTTAGGACCTACTAGACATTATGGGCGCTGGAACAGGGGGGGTTTGGGGGGTTGCAACCCCCCCTGGCAAAATAATAGGGGGGTTTTGATACCTAAAACCACCCCTGCCATTTTAGTAAAATGGAGAATTTGTTCTGTATATTATTATCATCTCTGTGATTATTATATGTTAGCAGAAATTAATAATGTTATTATATATATATATATTATAGAGAATACTGGGAGAATCATTCAAATGTCTATGAATTTTATATTTATAATATATTATATTTGTTTATTCATTAAAAAAAATCCAGGAAAAAATAATAAAATATAATTTCCAATATATTATAATTAAATTTGATTTATAATGAAGAAAAATACTCTATTTAGTTATTGGTTAGTTTATATAAATATATAAAATATATAAATGTAACTGTTTATATTTGTTTAAGGGGTAACCTTGCCGAGTTACATGTAAAAGATAGAGAAAATGAGGGCATTTTATACATTTTACAGGACAAAGTCTAAAAACTCATTTTAAATATATTTAAATACTTTTATTTTAAACTTTATATAACATTAATTTTATAAATCTGTATATTTTAAAATTTTACTATAACAATTTTAACACACAAAATAATGCATAGGTTTCCCCGGCCCTTAATTTAAACCTAAAATAAATTTATTATTATTATTAAAAATTAATAAATTATTTTTAAAATTATTATTAATAATTTTAATAAATTGAATTCTTATAATTAATTTTATTTATATAAACATTTATATAAACATATACAATTATTAATATTATTATAAAAATAGTAATATATAATAAGTTATTAATAATCATAAACAAATTAAATGAAATTATAAATACTTTAAATAACAAAATATTTAATAAATGTTTTAATTTAAAAAAACTAACAATGTAGGTAATATACTCTATAGAAATAAATCTATTTCTTCAAATACTGATTCCCAGGGACAATCGACATCTTAAAATACTGATAACGTTATTGATTCTCAGATACAACCTCATCTTTGAATGTACAAAATCAACCAAGCCCATCTACATTAGCAAATAAAATAATTACAAAAAAACGCAAATAATTAAATTAACCTTTCCACAATCGTGGTATGCAGAATTTAACTGGTTACATTGGGACCCTACTTTGGAAAAGCTGTTATGCTATCATTGCTTACGATATTACAAGTTGAATGTGAGAAAACACGGTCATATACAAAATAATGTCAATTGGATTTTATGATCTAAGTAAAGCCAAAGAGAAATGTATGGATCATTCTACATCATCATTACATAAAGATGCTATGAATTATTTTATGAAAAGTGAACAAAATGTTGAATCAGTAATTACGAATTTAAACTTAAAGATAGTAAAGAGAATTATTTAATTTAAAAACACTGTTTTATTCAATAAAATATCTTGTTAGACAAAGTATTGCTCATCGTGGAAAGAATTTAAATCAAGGTAACCTATACGAAATAATGAAAATGTAAAATAGAAATAAACCTGAAATTATTAAAATGATAAATCGTGTAAACGAGAACAACAAAACTAAACATTTATTTAGTTCCGATACAAAAAGAAATTTGTAAAATGTATGGTCATTCAATTTTAAGAATTATTGCTGAGGAAGTAAAAAAGAGTGGACCATTCTCTATAAATTGTGATGGAACCCAAGATATAACTTTGGAATACCAGGAATCTATTGTGATTAGATACATTGATGAAAATCTAAAAGTACAAGAAAAATGTATAGGATTTTATTCATTTACATAAAGTACTGGCGAATCTATTGCAAATATTCTGAAAGTCACCATTATTCGTCTCGGTCTATCCATGTCTAATTTACGTTGACAATATTATGATGGAGCGTCTAATATGTCAGCTTTATACAAAGGAACACAATCCCTGATACAAAAAGAACAACCTTTGGCATATTACACAGATTGTAGTTCTCGTCACCTAAATCTTGTTTGTAAATCTGTTGCTCAAAGTAAAGCTTTACATGGTTCTCTATCCATTGTGAATGATGTCTATGATGACTTATGACTTATGACTTATGACTTATGACTTATTATGACTTATGACCTATTGGTGGTCTTTTAGCAAATCTGGAAAATTTAGAGATTTACGAATCTATTGATAATGATAAAACCATATTCAAATCAATGTGTCCTACAAGATGGACAGTCAGATGTAATGTTATATCAAAACTCTTAAATAACTATTTAGATATTATAAATGCATTAGAACAACTGACAATGGCAAGAGGAAATAGTACTGAACTAATCGCCAAAGAATATTCATATAAGAATACTCTACTAGAAATATCTACATATATTTCATTAAATATAGAATCTGATATTTTCACTTTATTAGACAAATTGGTTAGTGTTACCTATAGTTTATATTAATTATTCTTGATTACAGAAATATATATTTATATTAATTATATTAATTTATATTTATATTAAAAGTATAAGTTATAAAATATAATTCATTAGATAAGTGTACTTGGATCAAAGGCTACTCTCAATGAACATGTTGTTTTACTTATTAATATATTAATCGACACAGTACAGAACAAACGAATGAATTATCACATTTATTTAGAAAAGATTTTTAAAGATTTTTAAAAGAATCTGAAAATCTAGATTTGCTACCATTACGTAATCCTAGAAAACGTAAAATTCCATCAAAGTTTGTATCATATATTAATATATATATATATATATATATATATATATATATATATATAATCTTATTTATTTGTAATTATAAATATTGTTAGACTTGTTAATGGAAAAGACAAAAATGTTTATTCCGGCATAAATTATATCAATATTATACTGAGGTTGTATACAAATAATCTATTTATTTAATATTTTTTTAATAATAAAACATTATAGAAAGAACACATGGAAATATATGATATCCTTATTACTGAATTAAATCAAAGATTTTTTGAAAAATAATCAAAGTATAATTTCATATGACAAATTATTATCGTCATTATTAAATACAAATATAATTGATTATGCTGAAGTAACTATATTTAATTAAGGATATTTATTTATCTGAAAAATTAATAAAACATAATATAGAATATTTACTATATTAAAAATACAATATTCTATATTATATTTTATTAATTTTTCATAAAAATAAATATCATGAATTAAGTGTTCAAGCTTTAAAACTCGAACTACCTATGTTCAAGAACCATTTCAATTCTCAATCTTTAAAAGAAGCAGTAGAGCATATGATCAATGCAAAAGATTGCCTAAAGTAATTATGTGTAGGTATGTACTAATACACACACATATATATTATCTTATATATTCATTAATTTAATATGAATTATTTTTATAGAAACAACAAAATTAATCAAATTATTGATTGTACAATGTACATTGTACAATGTACATTGTATATTGTACAATGTACATTGTATATTGTACATTGTACAATGTACAACCAAGTACGTCAGTGTCATGTGATAGAAGCTTTTCTATGTTAAGAATATTGAAAACGTGGTTAAGGTCACAAAGACACAGCAAAAAAATAAATATTGGCTATCTACAATGAACATCAGGATATATTAGATTCTATTGACGACAATAAATTGATAAAAGTATTTTTCCAAATACATTTTTTTAGAAAAAATGTTATAAGTATAACATAATAAATATATGAACTATTTTGGGATTTATTATTATTATTATAACATATATATATATTTAAAATATTCTAGATATGTTCATTATAAGATTCATATTTTGTTAATTAACTCAGTATACTATATATAATTATATGTTTTAACATTTAAAATAAATCATAATTTGTACTCTATTACAAAGATTTTCCTACAAAATTTCACTAATTCATCAGAGTGACATATCTTTTGCTTCGCAAAATCTTTGTCTATTATATATTACAAGATATATTTTAAAATAATTACAGTCTAGTATATAGTTGATAAATTATACTTATTTCTTAAAACCCCCCCTGGGAAAAACTAGTTCCGGCGGCTATACTAGACATACTATAGTATACTATATATTAATATTGTATAGTAGAAATAATGTATACTGTATACATGTATAGGTTACCTACAACGTTTATTAGGCAAGACAACTTTTCATACACTAATCTAATATCAAGTTTTATATAGCCCACATAGATTTTTCTAAGGATATATCCTTATATAGGATATATCCAAGCATATATGCTTCGCAAAATCTTTGTAACCTATATATGGAATAGGAATATATAGAATACCGATTTCTACAATGCAGAGAATGTTTCCATACAACAAAATAATAAGTAAAATCAGTATGTAGGTTAGTGGTTATCTCAATTCGTGTATGTTCAAGACCTCCTATAACCTCGAGGTTATAGGAGGTCTTGGTATGTTCCAATTATGTAATTAGGTAGCTAAATAATAAGATACATTTAGTTACAATTCCCACCTGATAACTGTATAGGTAGCCTACTAATAATTCTACCTATATTAACTCACTATTATAGGACATATATAAAACACACATAATAATATATTCTTCTAAAAAATCGTATAAAACAATAGATCATACAAACTAAGCACATATATGTCTATATAATCTATATATAGATCTATATTTTAGTTTACCTCCAGCATATACAACCAAGACCTCCTATAACCTCTCTATAACCGAGGTTATGGGAGGTATCGATGCAACACGCTGCCGTCCGTGGTGACGCGTGTATGCGTATGTGTACGTGTGTGTGTTCGCGTAGGTGTGTGGGTATGCGAGTGTGTGTTCGCGTGTGTGTGGGGGTGTGCGAGTGTGTATGGGTATGTGTGGGTATTCAGGTATGCGTGTATGGTAGTGTGTAAGTAGCGTGAATTCGAGTGTGTTACCACTAGTAACTTACTAGTACCAAAGCCCCAAAGGGCTTTGCTAGTACTATGTGTGTGCGTTGCTGTGATACTGTGTTTATAGGGTAATGTGACCTACGTGTCACGCTGTGTATTAGTAACACTGCAGTGTTAGCAATACTAATACATTACTACTATATCCTATAGGAATACTCTATAGAGAATATATGCTAATAACCTCTTCTCGATGGTAGATACTACTTTGTAGTGCTACGTCTGTCCCGCGGGAAATAATGTGCAAGTATACGCCGTATATAGATATGTGTGTGAGTGTGAATGTATGTGGGCGAGTGTGTGGGTGTGCGAGTGTGCGCGATAGATGTGTGCGTGTGTGTGTGTGGTCAGATCGATGTCTGGGAGAACTCGGGACGACGAGCTAGGCGTGACCTCTGCGTGACCTCTAATCCGGTATCGTTACGTAATACGATGTAATGTGGTTGCGGGCGATGTCAACAATGGAGGTTAATTATCCCGGTAGGGAAACTCAACGATAACAACTCATTAAGCTATATTAATTCATATATATATATATATATATATATATATATATATACATATGAGTCACGGTCATGGTGATGAATTTATATTTTATACACCTAAGCTATACGAATATATATTCGATATGAATATATATTCAAAACCTGCTGCTAGAGATTATAGGAAGTATATATATATATATATATATATGTATATATATGTGTGTGTCATATATGAAATAAACTTATACGGACGATACTTATAGATTAGTGGGTGCACTATATAATATGCAATGTGACATTGTAGATTGAGCCTGTAGATTGTAGATTATATGTTATATTAACTAGGCGATTTAAAGTCGTGGTATATGTTTTAATAAAATATAGTTAGCATTTGATTATATATATATATATATATATATATATATTGTTATTGTTATTTTTATTTGGTGGAGTCCTTTCATCCCATCCAGGAACTTAGATGAAGTTTTCACTTATAACCATATATGGCTCTAATGTCCCTTCGAAGCCGCTCTCGTGTTAAGGCATCCATGGTTTTAACGAGAGCCGATCATTTATGTATACACAATTATATAATAACACGTGAATAAGTGATGCAGAATTCTAAATAATAGTTTAAGACCCGTTTTATAAACTTAATTAATGGTCCGGACGAAGCTCGAACTCGTGTCCTTCTGCTTACTTGTCTGACGTCTTAGCCAACTGAGCCACACATGCAGTTATATATATATATATATATATATATGTATGTATGTATATATATATATATATATATATATATATATATATATATACAGGCATACAGGTCTATACATTTTACTAAACACCCTCGCACATTCCCTCACTACCTTCTAATAGTACACTCGAAATAATCATCGCCCCCACTATAGTGAATATAGTAGAATATATTCTATACTTATTAAAAATAAGTGTATAATATAACATTTACTTAAATGAGTGCTAAAGTAGGCCATAGTACATCACCTGCACGATTATCTGTATGCTTGCTTAGCGTGCAAGCGTTAATAATTATAGGTTAAAGTTTAACTTTATAAGATCGACATACTATAGTAACTTAAACCCCTTTAGGGTGAATGTGTGATAACTTGGGGGAATCCCACTACCAGTATTTCCGGAAATAATGTCCGGAAATGTTTTCTAGTAAGTTCTAGTGAGATACCCCTTTTAAAATTACGATATTTCCGGTAAGTTGCTGTATGGTATACATCTAACTATGATTTTAGTTATCTATAGAGGGGTATCACACATTCACCCTAAAGGGGTTTAAGAGTAAAGTACGCGCACGATGTGGATGTTTCGGCTGAATTCTGACATCGGTCCCAATAAGTCACGTGTCAAACCGAGAGTAGGATATTTGTAAATGTTCATTTATTCAAGTAAACATTTCGCGTCGTACATTATTATCATTATATATAATGATATATATATAATATATATAATATATATAATATATAATATATAATATATAATATATAATATATTATATATTATTTATATTATTATTATACGATAATATATTATTTACATTATCGTAGTACGTTATTCACCTATACGTGAATGTACGTTTTATATATACATACATACATATAATAATACTATATGCGTATATATATTAATATAATGTTATATAAGCCTCACACGCATTATTTACTTGACCTCTCAGTTAGACACGTGACATGTTGGAGGCCTATAGGCAAGTCAGTTATATATGTCAGTCTAAATCTGTAGATATACGTAAGATCCGAAATTATATATATATATATATATATATATATATATATATATAAGTAGGTAGGCCTATTTATTAAATAACTATTTTATTATAATAAAACTATTTAATGTGCGCGATATTACCTGGCTATAATTTGTACACGTAGGTACACCTAGATACACATGATATTATGGATTTATAAATGATTATTTTGATATTTATAATGATATTAAGTGATTGTTTTATTATGTAAACGATTGTATTTACAAATATATTAGACGAAGTATACTCCCAAATATAAAATAGACGAACATGTACACTGTACACTGTACAATGTACAGTGTACAGGGTTAAATCGGTTAAAACGGGGTTAAATATAATAAATTATATTTATTTACTTTTATTATAGTAAATACACCACCATATATGGTGATATGTAGTACCTAGTAGGTAGGTATCCTACTACCTACTATTACTTTAGTTATAACTAAACATACATGGTTATATATAAGGGTTATATAACCCAGCATATAACAGGGATTTACTACCCAATTTTACCTATATAGGTTACTTATAGATAGGCATGCCTAGTATCTTGCAGGATCGCGACAATTGATCGGCGATCCTGGATATGCAATCCTGGATGTGCGATCCGATCCGGATCGTGATCGTGATCGGGTAATAAATAGAAGATCGGGATCGGCAAAGGATCGGGTAACGAATGGAGTATCGTGATCAGGATCGACGATTAAGAAAAAAAAGGATCGGTGCCCGTCATTGCCTACGATACTTTATTTATTATATTTATTTATAAGAATATTGACAACATTTTAGTATTTTATTATTACCTACATTGATAGATGTTGTGGGGATGTTGTAAGGATACCTATTGTTGTGATTATTATTTTATTATGTTTTCCAAGGTATTGCAAAACCACGTGGTATTTAAATAACAATTGTTATTTTGACTATAATAGAATTTAATCAATTGAGATCACATAAGTAAACCACCAACTTTGTAGTCAACAACTCAACGTATATTGTACGTCGTATAATGTATACATTATACACCTATAGGTTGAGTACAATGAGTATATATTTGATATACATTATAATGTATATAATATATATATATATATATATATATATATATATATATATATATATTAATTCACTATATCATATAGTCTATAGACCCATATAGGTAAAGTCTCCGATTACCGATCCCTAAATGATTATGTGTAATAACTTATTTAATATTAAATATATTTATTTGAAATTTTGTATTTAGGGTAATATTATGGCAATGAATAATGTGGCTATTTTAAATTGTTGATATTAATTATTATTATTATTATTAAATTTTATTTAAACACTTTTTAAACGGAAAAGAAACGTTAACAAAGAGTGTGATATAATAATATTTTCAAGTTGGGGGTCGGTATAAATAGGGGGGTCGTTAATCGGATACATGTGCCTAATACCGACCCATTATCCTATTACCGTCCCCCTAAAATAATTATGGTATAAATAATTGTAGTATTATAATATCCAATAAAAATAGTAGAAATACATATAATTAATTATAACATGCATGTAATTTATGTTTTAATAGTAATATTAAATTTAAATTTAAACTTTATAGTAATTATATTAAAATAGTGTATATTATTATTTAATATTTATTTATTAATCCGTAGGTATATCCTACATAAATCCTAAATATATATATATATATATATATATATATATATATATATATGTAACACAAACAACTTACGAGATATTTTAAAGTAAAATACGGATAGGTTTGGCCGTATATTTTGATTAGATATTATAAATCACATGGGGTCGGTATTAGGGTAATTTAGGTGGTCGGTTATAGGAAAATGTACGGGTTTCTATATATAGTTAAGATATATTGGTTATACAAATAGTTATTTAAATTAAATTATTTTTATAATAGTTATAAACATTTATTGATCTATAATATTATGCACAGTATTAAGTTTTCTTATAATTAATAAAGTATTTACAATGATTTAAAAAATGTTATTATTCAAATATTTAAAAAGTAAAAACAAATAGAATATTAAATTTGATCAAATAACAATTGTAGGATTACATATTTTTTAAAACAAAATACTTATTCACATTTATCATAAAATAACTAACAGTTCATGTATATATACTTTTTTGATACCTCTTATAGTTACTGAGATACGAAAGGGGTCGGTAATAGGAGGGGGTCGGTAATAGGAGAATGTCTCCTATTTGATAAATACATTTAATTTAATGGACTTATATATAGATAGATTAAAAGTTTATTGAATTACTGGTTATATATAAAAAAAGTTATAATTATATATAAATATATAATTATATAACATATATAAACAAAATATATAAATGTGATAACAGTAAGACAAAACGACACGATACAAAAAAAACAAGAAACAAACGGAGAAGTAAAATAAAAATAAAACATTGGATTATACGAGCCGTTGACTTATTATTGAAATATATTATATTAATATAATATATTAATACTATTATTTACAATTATTAACAATTTATAATAGGTAGGTATTACTAGTATAAGCTTACATGTTTATTGTTTCGTATTATGAAATAAAGTAGTATTCATTAAATATATAAATAATATCGGGATCAGGATCGGGATCAGGATCGGGTAAGAAACTTAGGATCGGGATCGGAAAAGGATCTGGTAACACATGGAGGATTGGGATCGAGAAAAGGATCGAATAATAGTATAAATATAATTATAGAGGATCGGTGTCGGGATCGCCGCTCCGAGAAAGAAATGATATGTGACACCTATTAGGTGTCCATCACTGTAGGTGTATATATATATATATCACCATATATATGTTTATTTAATATATTATATAATTGTACCTATATATTATATAATTGTACCTATATATATATATATATATATATATATATATATATATATATATATATATGTATCTATATCATTTATAGGCTATTATATAATACGTAGTCATAATTTATGGTGAAATTAAAAATAATGTAGGTTAATAGGTTATGCATATCTAATAATGTAATTTATGATAAGTTTATAATAAATGATGTAGGTATACATCATGAATTACTTGTAGGTTCGGTTATCAGTCGAATAGGTAGGTGAATATGTCTGGCAATACATTATTACCCATATTAATACGTGTATGATTAAATACATTTATGATTATTGTACAATTCAAACAATACATATATGTATACCTATAGGTATCCTATATGATAATAATAATAATTAATATTATTTATTTGAAGAATCATTTATTTTTTCTAATTTATTTTTATTTTTTCTAAAAGGCTTACTTATATGATTGTATATTTTCCACAATTGTCGACAGTGGCAATACGTATTGCCTATAACAAGTAGGTTAATACCTAAATCAATACCTACCTCCTATAACCTCGAGGTTATAGGAGGTTTTGCCAGTGGCGACTTGCCACTATATATAAATGTGTACGAATATAGACTATATTTAATTGTAAGTATTGTAATCATATATATATATATATATATATATATATATATATATATATATATACGGTATACATTATAATAATATACCCTACAGTAGGGTCCCTACCACAGTGGTAGTACCACTATATTCCTTTTCCGATCCCGATCCTGATCCCGATATTATTTATATATTTAATGAGCCATCATTTGGTAATGAATACATTCATATGCTTATAGGAATACGCACATACACATTGCAAGTGAAAATTGGTCACACATATAACTATAGATATAAACGCATATACATGCATACACACACATACACGTACACGTCGTAAGACGTACTCGTATGTGTCACACATAATGTGTGTATGCATGTATATGTGTGACAAATTGTCACTTATGTGTGACAAAGTGTACGTAAGTACATTGTACAATGTACAATGTACGTGTATGTGTATTTTGTATACAATGAGTATGTATATGTATGTTATTAAGATATAAATCACTTGTATTATTGTTATTAAGATAGACATAACTTATAGTATTGTTACCTGGGTGGTAACAGTACCTGTTGTTAGTATCAATAGAAAAGTTAACTTGTTCCCAGTACACATATCAATTCATATATTGTTATTATCATAATATATACACCTATATAGACTATATAATATAGTCTATAATTTATAGATATGTATTTTTACTATAGAAAATGTTGAAGAAAAATCTTATCGTATATTTATATAGAAAATATAAAATATCCTAAACTTCAAAGACATATCTACAGATGTATCTATACCATAGATTTATAGTAAACTATAAATCTATGATCTATACCAAATATCTTTGTTTATACTTTATTTGTGTATTTATAAATATTATAGAGGTGATTTTAAAGTAATTTGTAGTTAACTTGATATACAATCGTTTTAAAGTCAAAATATTACAAATACTAATAGTGGGATACCCCCTTTACATATATTTATATAAACTATAGATTCATAGTACTAATTTAGTACTACTAAAACAATATAATTAATTACTCTAAAGTTATGGTGTAAATATATGATAGTAACTAATTTATTCTATTTGGTATATGAATATCTATAATAGTCTTTGTTTACAAATTTTATTATTCTAATATCTTTGAATACAAATATTAAATTTTAAATTACTATAAATAAAAAATATATATTATGCAAACTTTAGTTTTAGATAATGGTGCGCACACTATTAAACTAGGATATTCAAATGACGATGAAGCAACGTAAGTATATAAAATAATAGAATTTGTATAATAATTAAAAATAACCAACTAATTGTATATATTTATTTATAAGTTTATAATATTAAATAAAATATTAAATATTATTATAATTTGCGGGAATCTGGTTTTTATCCGCACATATGTATAACTAAAATCGAATTAGGGCTATAAATACCGAAAGTGACAGTTATATATATATATAACTGTCACATATATATATATATATATATGATCAACGGAACTTTACGATCAACAGACAAATTCGACAGACATTGCTCTCCGGATACCTGGTAAAAAGCTTCGCGATTTATGTGCGATTTGAACGCCCGAAAAATTGTTTATTAGAATTAGTGAATTTTCAATAGCGTATGAATGTTTGTACACACATTATATTTGTATTTTTTAGTTATTTTCACTTGATTTATTTGGTTGGATTTAGTTTTTATATTTCCAGGTTTTTTTTAGCTGCATTACATCACGAGTGAGCTTGTAAAACACATACATATAATATATATGATATATTATACACACATATATGATAAGCCGTTACGGGTATGATAGAATATTAAAATAAATACGCTAATTTAATAGCCAATCATACGCTATTGTAAAATCACTAATTTAAATAAACACATTTGCTATACAAATCATGCACCAATAGCGAAGCTTTAATAATAATGCGATGTTCGTTGGTCGTAAAGTTAATCTAAGATTAAATGTTATATGCTATACTTAGTATAGTATAGTAGTACTATAATACTATGAAAATCTTTGTCCGTTGATCATTAAGTTCATTTGATTGTATTTTATTATATGTACATATGTTCGTCGATCGGAAAGTTAATCTTAAATGATAATATACAATATAATAAATTCAATTTAACGATCAACGGAAATCGACGTCCGTCGAATTTGTCAGTCGATCGTAAAGTTCATTTGATACAATATCTAAACGCGTATACATTTTAGATGGCCATAATTATTACTTACATATAATAATAATGTGATATAATTATTATATCAGATACATTTCTGATATTAGTCTAATTAGAGCTCTCACCAGATTATTATATATAATCATTATATATTTAAATAAGTAATTTAACTCTGATATCTCATCATTTGTTAATTCTGATCAGGCTACTTACCAGTTTTATATGTATGTTTTAGCCGAAATAGTCACACCAATACAACACTTTCATCCACCCCCCTCAACCCCCACAGAATATTCCCTAACTGCAGATTTATAATGGACTATTCAATTATCACATATTAGGGGATAGGGGTGTACAATACGACCCCCTCTTTCACACGCCCCCCCTTCCCCCAGAATATTCCCCAACTGCATCGTGAAAGCCAAGTCCGTACGTAACCGCGTTTTCATCGGCAACGAGATCGAGACGGACTGTAAGGATCTGTCTAGTCTGTTCCTGATGCTGCCTTTCCAACGGGTTAGGACTCTAGCTCCAGTATCCCCCTTTTATTGTATATGTCATGGGCAATATCAGCTCCCTATTCGTGGAATTCGATACCCTCGTATCTCAGTTATAACAAATTAATATCTATATTTTTAGAAATCATTAATAATATATTTATTTTTCGAAATCCCATCATTTATAATCCTATCATTTAAGTTTAAATACCATCAATTAAGTTACTCTTGCCGCCTTTCCAACGGGTTCGTAACCTCCACTTATATCGTATACGTTATGGGCAATATCAGCTATCTATTCGATACTCTCGTATCTCAGAAATAACTAATTAATATCAACATTTTGGAAATTATTAAAAATATATTTATTTTTCGAAATCCCATCATTTATAATCCTATCATTTAAGTTTAAATCCCATCATTTAAGTTCCTCTTGCCGCCTTTCCAGCGGGTTAGGACTCTCGATGAAGGGCAAACCCCCTTACATTTGTATACGTCATGGGCAATATCAGCACCGTATTCGTGGAATTCGATACCCTCGTACCCTCAGTGATAACAAATTAATATCAATATTTTAGAAATCATTAAAAACATATTCATTGCGTAGTTCTATTGTCGATATATATATTTTAATTATTTTATGGGCGTCGTATTTAAAGTTTCACCCGATATTTCAATAACACAATCCGCTACCGTATCTACTAGTTAATTATGTTAGTCATAACTTTTGACCTACTAGTTATAACCTCGCCTCCTCAAACGCTACAGGGATACATGGTCAACGGCGAGATACAGAAACGTATCTGGGATAACATGTTCACTAATTCTGTCAAGGTTGTGTGCTTATGTATATATATATATATATATATAAGAATGCGTATATTCGCACGCGTGTGAATGCGTATATATAGTTAGATAAATAGTTTGTATTTAAACACTCTATAATTATATTATTCTTACTCTACGAAAGGCAACTCTACTAAATACATGATAAATATGTGAATACTAATCATATATATATATATATATATATATATTCAAGCATGACCAGGCCTGTCTAGATTCACGAATTTGCACGAATTCTATAAAAAAATGCACGAATTTATGGTAAATTCGTGCAATTATTCAAATTCGTGCATAATATATATTTAACAAATAACCATTAAATTATTTAATTTTCATAATTTAATTTACTAATATATAATTTAGAGTCTATATTATAGACTATAGAATATATATTATAGAGAATAAATAATTTAAATTCAATATACAATTTATTATTATATTTTTGGAATGTATCTATTTTTAGTTAATTTATCATAGATTATTATTTATAGAATTTATTAATTATAAATTTTATTTTATTTACTTATATAGGAAATAACTTATGTCGAAAAAACATGAATGCCATTATCTCGAAACCACTTAATAAAGTACGGACTTAATATTAGCGAAATTAGCAGCCAGATAGTTTAAAAGTTAAATCTGTAGTATGTAAATTCTATATAAATTGGGGAAAAAAATAGAACGTGGGCGCTAATGCTCCAAGAAAGTAAACACAAAATTGTTGTATATTCATTTTAAATTAAAATAAAAAATATAAAAATAATAAAATGGTTTTAATTTTTTAATAAATCATTTATTAATTAAGTAATTAAATTAAATTTATACTTAATAAACATTATTATAAAAATTTATGTATATTTTCTAGTTTAAACCGATATAATTTCGGATATTTATATAATAGCTTTTATAGCCTTTATAGTTTTTATTTAAATTCGTGCATGAACGAATTCTATATATAAAAAGTGCATGAATTTAGAGAGGCCTGTGCATGACTCATGCAGCATGAGTATATAAGTGAGCATACATTAATGTATGCATGTATATTTAACGGCATGTGTAGTTCAGTTGACTAATGCGTCAGACACACAAGCAGTAGGATACAGGTTCGAGCCTCATCCGGACCAATAAAATAGGTCTTAAAATAATATTTAGAAGTGTTCTTATACAATTTTGTATACAATAATTATCGGATCTCGTAAAACCATGGATGCCTTAACATGAGAGGGGCTTCGAAGGGACATTAGAGTCGTTTGGTTATAAGTGAAAACTTCATCTAAGTTCCTGATTGGGATTAAAGGACTCCATAAAAATAAATAACAATAACATTAATAATATATATATATATATATATATATATTAACTACCCAGTTATTAATATGCGACATATACATGTATGCGAGTAAGGGTTAACCCTTTTAGTACCCATAGTAAATACTAATTAGTAATTTCTATACAGGTTTCCATAATAGTATAATTAACAATATATATAACATATAGAGTATATATACAACATATAACACTAACACAATATATATATATATATACGTGTTTGAGGATGCACGTTTTTCTAGAAAAATTTACACTAAATATTATACTAGAAATTTCTTCGAATTTTCTAGAATATTTGACAGTATGTCATATCCTAAAAAATGACTCACAAAAAATTTGAAGTATACATATATTCTTAGAATTTCAATAGCTATACGATGCAATGTGTCCACAACATTTTGTTCCTATGATCACCCTTAATGTGTGATTTGTATGCATGTATGTAAACCCGTAGCATATAAACAATACTATCAGTAGATGGTATAGAGGTTGACCTATAAAGTTGACGATACACCGTACCCTATGATATGTATTCTATAATATTCGAGCGGTACCGTTTAAGAGCGATAACACCGCGAGCCTATAACGACCTTGACCCCTGACCAGGTCGACTTCGCCAACACCAACATCATCCTGACGGAGGCCTACGAGAACTACAGATCTCTGCAGGAACAGATCATCGAGGTGTTCTTCGAGGAGTACGGCTTCAACTCGATCTTCAAGTGTAATCGTTAGCGCCGCCTAGTGTTCGGTACTAGTACTAGTAGCGACACCTAGCTCTAGTAATAGTAGCTACACCTATCTCTAGTACTAGTAGCGCCAACTAGCTGTAATTGTTCATACTAGTACTAGTAGTGCCACCTAGTGCTACATACTAGTAGAGCTACCTAACTCTGGTTGTTCATACTAGTACTAGTAGCGCCACCTAACTCTGATTGTTGATACTAGTACTAGTAGTGATAGCTAGCTATAATCGTTAGCCTACCACTACAGGCACCACCTGTGAGCTGAGGTAGACAAACTTCAGGCGAATATTCGCAAAAATCTAACACGTTTTATTACTCTTGAGATATTTTGTTCTCGATGACATGAAATTAGTACTAATACAATTAATCGATATATGTATATTTATATATATTTTGATTTAATATATATGTATATTTATTAAATAAGGACGATATATTACATATTTACTGTTTTAGAAATGTTAATATATATATATATATATATCTTATTATTATTTTCTTCCCGCACAAGTGAAGGAGTCTACATGACCCTATTTTAGTGCTTAATAAAACTTATATCATCATCATCATCATTATCATCATATATATATATATATAATAATCTACGTTATCTCAATTACCATGTGATAATGAATTTAGCTATTTGTTTATCTCGAAATCCTGATAAATGATCTACAAATTTAAACCACTATATAATAAAACTTGTTTTGACAATAATTAATAAATATATTGTGTTATGTAACAAATATTATGAAAATAATGATTTTTAACAAATTTTAAATATACCATATTATATAAATCATAATTATGAATTTCTATACGATAAAATTTAACAAAATTAATATATATATATATATATTGAAATATAATTAATCGTTTACATAATATGTATATATAAACAGGTTACAATATAAATAAAATCAAATATCAACATAACACACACACCCACACATCCACACACACACACACAATATGTACCAAAATACTCTATTCGTTAATTATATATTATTATATATAAAATATTTATTCGCTATTTGTATCTATATGTTCTACCTATTATGTAAAAATTACACATTATAGAATTATTAATGGTGTGTCTAAATAAAAACATTTAATAACAACAATACACACAAAACTAAACACATCCACACACACACATACACCCATACAAACACACCTACACACATACACACACCTACACACTACACACACTACATACATACACACAGCTAGTTTCCTGAGCCAGTTCCTACAGCAGACGATAGACCCGCGCGAATGTTGCGTGATAGTGGACACCGGCTACTCGTACACCCACATCGTACCCTACCATGGGGGGTTACCCCAACGTGCCGGTATGAGGAGGTTAGTGGGGGTTGTAGGGACTGTGGTTGGAAGTATGGGGGTATAAGTAAGTTAGTATGGGGGTGTGATGGGAAGTATTGGGGTGTGTGGTGGTTGTAGGGGCTGTGATGGGAAATATGGGGGTGTGTGGTGGTTGTAGGGGCTGTGATGAGAAGTATGGGGGTGTGTGGTGGTTCGTAGGGCTGTGATAGGAAGTATGGGGGTGTGTGGTGGTTCGTAGGGCTGTGATGGGAAGTATGGGGATGTGTGGAGGTGTGTGGTGGCACAGGGAAGTATGGGGACATGTTTACAGGCATGAGGAGGGAGATTTGTACACGATAGGGGGAAGTATGAGAGACTAAGTAGACCAGTAGGTAGGAATCTCTACTAGAGATATGTAGGGCCTATATTATAGCCATGTATGTAGAGAATCTCTACTAGAGATATGAGGTATGAGGTATCGTAACCCACAGCGTACCCAACCCGACTTACCGGCATGAGGGGGTTATTACTGTGTGAAGGGGTATATAGGGTGTATGGGTAAGTAGCGGTTACGAAGAGGTATGTATAAGTAAGCGTGTTTATAGACACATCGATACGTATAGTCGGATGTTAACCTGTAATGTATGTATACATTCATTTTATAACTATTGTATATTCAGATGTTAATAACCTTATAATGTATTTTAAATATAATATTTATGTATTGATTTTATATCTATGTATGTATGTATATATGTATGTATATATCTATGTATGTATATATGTATGTATGTATATTCAGAGTAGACCGACGGACTCGATATTTACGTTTATTCACTAACCGCAATTCTTCGAGAAGCGCGAGTAGCTTCTCGAATAACCACAACAGTAACGTAATAATTGTTAAACAACGTTTACATTTAGCTCTAGCTAGATCTCCGTTTACAGTATCGCATTCGTGACAAATCTATATTCATTCGTTTTGTATTAAAACCTTTCGATATATTAATATGTAAATGAATTATTTACATTAGTGTATTAATAATGCGTATTTAGTTATTATATATGTTATTATATAATTTATTAGTAATAACTTATAACATATTACTATTACTTTTAAATAATATTTATTCAACTAAACATTATATAATCATTAAGTAATCATTCCGCGTTCGTACAGAATTGACGTCGGGGGCAAGATAATGACTAACCACCTGAAGGATATCATCTCGTACAGGTTAGAGGTCAAGCGCGCTAAGGTCATCACTACGACCTCTACGATAACAACCCACGCAGGCAAGCATTCGTATAGTTCAACCGTAGTGGCTAGTCAAGTTATTAAATTATTAAATTATCAAATTATTACATTACTAAATCTTTTTCATTACCTAATCTTTACTTGAACATTATACTGACTTTATATAAACTCATTCACATTATAAACGCGCACTTTTATACGCGATATACATTCAAATATGTATACTCTATATTAACCCTTTGAGCTCCAGAGATTCGTCAACATATTACGCTGTGCACCGTCGTATACAATGTTAAAATACATACTAAACATATAATTTTATATTATTGTATATTTCAAGTTATATTATTCTTACAGTAAATTGTTTTTTGTATAATAATTACTTAATTAAATAATTTATTTTTATTTTTATTAATACATAATTAAATAAATCATTTCAACAGTTTGGTTTATTATTTCAACTTAACTAATTTTATATATTTTCTAATAACTTATATTTAATTAAGTTACCATACTGTTAATAACTCTAGAATTTGCAATATTTTAATAAAATATAAGAGATTAAATATGTTATACCTTTGAAATTAATTAAATAAATTCTTATATTATTTTTTAATTATTTTTTTTCACCAAAGTATAATTTGTTATCAAAATGAAAATATAAACATACCAAAATTAAGTAATAACATATATTATCATTAATTTATATAAAATATTAGTTATTTATATTTTTTATAAACGTTAAGTAGATAAATTACAATTTAATAAAATATGTTGTATATTACCGCGACGATCTCGACTTTAAAGCTCAAAGGCTTAAACTATAGTCATTTACTATTCTGATATTATTAGCATATTTTATAGTTGACCTGTATATAGTATTCTTTACATAGTGTAGCCTTTAGTCGAGATACCCTACCTCAACCCCTCCTCAATCAAGTACCCCAACTCAACCCCTCATCAATCAAGTACCCCATCTCCACCCCTCAATCAAGTACCCCACCTCCACCCCACCTCAACCCCACCTCCACCCCTCCTCAACCCCACCTCCACCCCCCTCAATCTGGTACCCCATCTCCACCCCTCAATCAAGTACCCCCCCTCAATCAAGTACACCACCTCAACCCCTCCTCAATCAAGTACCCCACCTTCAACCCCTCCTAATTCAAGTACCTCACCTCCACCTCACCTCCACCCCTCCTCCACCCCTTCTCAACCGTCCTCAGGTACATCAATGTCATGGATGAAACCTACGTCATGAATCAGATGAAGGAGGACGTCTGTTATGTGTCGCAGGACTTTCTCAAGGACGTTAAGACCTCAAAGTTTACCTTCGCGAATCATGTAGTTTAGCTCGGTAACATCACTTTATAGTTTACAATAATATCATTAGAACACATTTACCAAATTTAAAATATTACATAATTATTATCCTAAAAATCAAGTGATCTAATCGTCATGTTTATTATATTACTTTTAGTATATTACCGTGATTACATCATAATAACCTCCATTACATAACCTCCCTTACATAACCTCCACATAATAACCTCCACATAATAACCTCCATTACATAACCTCCATCACATCGCCCCCATTACATAACCTCCATTACATAACTTCCCTTACATAACCTCCCTTACATAACCTCCACATAATAACCTCCACATAATAACCTCCATCACATAACCCCCATTACATCGCCCCCCACTACATCGCCCAGGAAGCACATCCCCGACAACCCCATAGTGTGCGACTATGTGCTGCCAGATTACACGCACTGCAGACGGGGCTACAAGCGCGAGTCTAAGTTAGGCAAAGTCATCGATAAGAATGAACAGGTGGGTAGTAGTCATCTCGATATAGGTAACGGTAGATAAGTGTAGTTAATCTTTTTTTTTTTCATTTATGTCTAATTTTCATTCGACCTAATTTCATTTTTCTCCAGTCTTCTCTGTCACTCATAACATTACGTATTTCTTCTACATCGTCCAACTCCGTATCATTCTTCAGGTTATCTATAAATGTTATAGGTTGCCTGCCTCTGTTTCGTTTTCAATTTATTGGTTGCCAGAAGATTAGGTCATGAGAGGCTTCATCTTTGTGCCGTACACAGTGGCCGGCAATTGGCATTCTTCGATTCCTTATGACTTCTGAGATCTTCGGGAGTTTGATATACAGGATTTTATTAGGTATCTTGTCTCGCCATGAGATATTTAAAATCATTCTAATTAACCTGTTGTAGCAGCCATCTATCTTGTTTTCAAACGTTTTCGTGATTGTCCATGTTTCACTACCATATAATAAGATTGTTTCGATTGTGGCTCTGAATATCCGTTTTAAGTTTCCTGTTCATGGTTGACTTCCAGATTTGCTTTAGTTTATGGCATGCTTTCCAAGCGATTGCCTTCCTTACTTCAAAGTCTTTAAGTGAACTTGCCATCCATGCTCCCATATACTTAAAATTATCGACTACTTTAAGGACAGTTTTACATTTTGTATGAAGGATTACTGGTTTAATTTGGTTATAAACCATTATTTTAGTTTTCTTAGCGTTTATATGTAGACCAATTTTACTGCTTCTTCTTCTACACAAGTTAATCATTTTTGTGCCTGACATACGTCATGTGATACTAGTGCAATATCATCTGCTTAACTGAGATCAGTTAATATTGTTGCAGGATACCTACGACTCTTCTTGGGTTCAAGTTCGAATCCGAATTCTTCTTCTCAACCTTGGATTGCTGATCTCATTGCGTAATCAAGTACAATGATGAATAAGAATGGCGCTAGTGTGTCTCCTTGAAGTACGCCAGAGTTTATGTGAAATGAATTTGTGTCGCCGTGTAGTTAATAATAGATTATAATAGATTATAATAAATAAGAATAGATTATAATAGATAAGAATAGAATATAATATATAAGAATAGATTATAATAGATAAGAATATATTATAATAGATAAGAATAGATTATAATATATAAGAATAGATTATAATAGATAAGAATAGATTATAATAGATAAGAATAGATTATAATATATAAGAATAGATTATAATAGATAAGAATAGATTATAATATATAAGAATAGATTATAACAGATAAGAATATATTATAATAGATAAGAATAGATTAGAATAGATAATAATAGGTAATAATAGATTATAATAGGTAATAATATATTACAAAAAAGATTTTGCAAGTAAATATGGTTCACTCCCTATCTAAGTTATGTAATTATTTTAATATAGTTCTCATATCAACCACAAGATGGATACATGTGTATTATTATGTTATATTTACTATTAATAATTCATAAGATAATTAATATAATTATCAGACTAATATAATTTTGATATTATAATAGATATATGAATTATATTTAAAAAAATAACAATGACTGAATATCTACTTTTTTTATGAATTCACTTTTGAGTTCTCCAAGTAATATTTTTATGGAACACTTACTTTTCGATATTAACTGAATATTTATATATATATCTTAATTTAAGACATATTATATTATTGTATTTTTTTTCGTATTTACATGTAAATAATACGATATCTAAAATAGATTTTAGTTCACCTACCTGTCGAATTTGAACTAGTGTCGTTTTTATTTCAATAATTCAGTCGAGTGAACAATCTTTCCTTCGGAAAATGTTTGAATACAATAATACATCGATTACCATTATAACGTGTTACAAGTTGAGAACTAAAACTTATCTAGCTATTCAAAAAAGATACTCTATCAAAAAATATATATATATATATATATATAATATATAATATATTACATTCCAACAAGGAAACAGCCATTATTTATATTAATCTAATTATTAATGGTATATCAGATTTTCTTTTTATTATCAGATTTGGTTTTAACAACCGGGTAATTGTAGAAGCAGAGCTTATCGAGACAATTACCCTTTATTATTTTGACAAGTCCTAAAAAAGTACAATTATAATTGGAATAATAAATTCCTGAAAAAAAGAATAAACTATATATAACATAATGTTATATCTAAGTTGACTTCCTGTTTACACTAAATCTAATTATGAATAAGATCAAATAATTGTACTTATGAAGGACTTGAAAAAATTATCAAAAATCATCATATAATATATAAAAATAAACAAAATAAACATTAAGAAAACTAAAACGACTAAAAAACTAAAAACAGACAAGAAAGGTTAAGAAGAGTAAATATATGAAAATTTAATATAAAGAATAATAAATATATGTTTGGCAAATATTCAAAAATAAATTTATAAATTATCTACACAAAGTAAAAAATATTTAGATAGTTTTCATAAGTCGAAGAGTAGTTATAGTATAAAATATGGAAAAAAGAAGAAATTAATGTAAAAATGTAAAATGTAAAAGTCTGAGTAAAGATAAAATGTATTACAAATAGTATATAATATTATATAAAAGCGTAATTATAGTATAAAATATGGATAAAAAGGAGAAATCAATGTAAAAGTCTGAGTAAAGATAAAATTTATTAAAAATAGTAAACTTATTAAAAATTAAAAAAATGTTAAAATATAATTTGAAGTAGAAAAATAATAGTAGATTAAAAAATCACAAGGTTAAAAAATAATTAAAAATATTATTACTGAAAAGGGAAATAGATACTAATTTTCTTTTATCAATATTTAATTCATTCCAAAGTCTTGGTCCATATGACGTTAAAGAATTATTCATATAGTTATATTTATTATAAGGTTGAATGAAATCAAAAGTACTTCTAGTATTAATTTTTTTTTTAGTTATTCTTTTATAATGTTTATAAATACTTGGACTACAAGTTTTATAATATATTCTATGCATAAATATTAGTGTTTTATATTTACACAAATCAAAGATATTTAATAACTTATGATCAATAAATAATTTTTTTGAACTAAAAAATATATATATACGTTTTTATATAAATTTATTTTTAATCTAATATTTTTTATATTTAAATTATTATATAATTCAAGTATCTATCATTTTATGTAAACATTATTCACTAATTCAATACATAAATATGCAAAAATCATGTTTATAAGACATGGTATCTAAAATATTTGATAGTAAAATAATTTGTTTAATAAAATTAAATAAATTACTCAATATGTATACGATTTTAAAACTATTATGAAATTAAAACATTTATTATGTATTAAAAATATAAATATGTATAGATGTCAATACTCAATATGTAAATTAGCCAATGAGATCAAGGCATTGTGACAATTACTCTTGTGTTCCCATTAGTTGCATATCATTATTTAAATGTTTACTTTAAAATTTCATTTATTTATTCATTGATAATATTAATATAATACAAATTATTCATATGTATACAAAATTTAATGTAATTTATTCCATTTTATATTATATTAATTATATAAATATATATTATATATATATAATATAATAATAATAATAATTATTATTTATTGTAACTCGAGATATATTATTTTAATAATTATATATAATAAATATACAAATTTTTATATATACAAATAATAAATATCAATATACAAGTATCTTTAATTTAATATTTATTTTATTTACTAAGATATTAATTTTATTATTTTTCAAATGAAATATTTACTTTGAACTAGATTATCTCAGTAGATATTTTCTGACAAATACATACACAGTATTCAATATTACATATTTAATAATAAAAAGTTCAGAGTATATAAATAATAACTATGTAATAACCAAATAAAAACTATGTCTATGACAATTAAGATAGTTTTTTTAAAAACATTATTCAAATTATGAATACACTATTTAAAAATTATATTATTAAAAATTGATTAAAAAAACCAATTAACTGACCACCCTCCCCGATTTGACAAACCCCTATATTATCTAAACCCCATTAAATCATCTGAACCTAACTTATCTACCTCATCATTCTTTCCACCCATATATATATACCTAGCTAAATTCAATTCAATGCGATCATTTAGTTCATAATAGTATAATTCTACTATTAGCGTTATTTTATATAATACGTGTATAATAGCAGTATAACGTTCAAACACCTCTCGAGTGTTACTGACTATTTGTGGTTGTCCTACATGTTCATTGTGTATGTTATAATTACAATGATAAACGTATCCTCTCCCATCTTAAACAGCCTTAGCCTAGCCATACTCCTACTCCTCGTCCATTAAGGTGGTGGAAGTGTACGTTTCATTTAAAAAAAAATTAATTTACTCTAAAATATTAATCAGAATTTGGTAAAAAAGTCTGGGTAATAATAATAGTTAGTATAATAATAATAGTTAGTGCGGTGGATGTCGTGATGTAAGGACGTATTTTGCATTATAAACATGCACCTATACAATATATAATACACAAACTATTATGTAATATGTATTACACACAAAACATTAGAACCTATATATTTCAGTATTCAAAAAAAAATGTACGATGTTTATAAGGTACCACCGTTTGAATTGTTCAATAAATCATTATAAAATGTGCAGAGTTTATAAATAATATATAGAAAATGTTATATAGGTACAATTGAAAATATTAATATATTGTTTTGATACACTTATAATAAAAAGTATACATTATTTGGTCAAAAGTGTAAATAAATTAGGGTTTTTATTATAAACCTATCAAAGCAATGTATTTATATTCTCAAAATTACCTAAATACTAACTTCAATATATTATATATAAACTCTGATAATTGTATCATGCCCTACACCTAACCTATTTCTAAACCTACCCCTAACTCTAACATACAACTACTCCTCCACCCTACCCCTACTCTACCCCTCCCCTACGCATAACCACCCAGTCTATCCCCCTTAATCTACACCTATCCCTCTCTCCACCCCCCCTACCCCTCCCCTACGCCTAATCACCCCTCTCTCCACCCCCCGGCCACAGTTCATCAGGATGAACATAGAAAGGTTCGCGCTGCCCGAGGTTCTATTCAACCCGTCAGACGTCGGCATCGAACAGATGGGCATAGCTGAGGCTGTAGTGGACGGCATCTCTAATCTCAGCGATGGTAGGTGTAGCAAGGGGAGGGGAGGGTAGGGTAGCTAGGAGGGGTGGGGAGGGTAGCGGAGGCTGTAGTGGACGGCATCTCTAATCTCAGCGACGGTAAGTTTAGCGGGGGGAGTGTAGGGTAGGGTAGCTAGGAGGGTAGGGTAGGGTAGCTAGTAGAGGAGGGGAGGGTAGGGTTGCGAGGAGGGTAGGGTAGGTAGGAGGGGAGGGTAGGGTAGTGAGGAGTGTAGGGTATTAGGAGGGTATGGTAGGGGAGGCTGTAGTGGACGGCATCTCTAATCTCAGTGACGGTAAGTGTAGCGAGGGGTAGGGTAGCTAGGAGGGTAGGGTAGGGTAGGGTAGCTAGGAGGGTAGGGTAGGGTAGCTAGGAGGGTAGGGTAGGGTAGCTAGGAGGGGAGGGTAGGGTAGGGTAGCTAGGAGGGGAGGGTAGGATAGGTGCAGGGTAGGGTAGGGGAGGCTATAGTGGAATGCATCTCTAATCTCAGCGACAGTAGGTGTAACGAGGGGAGGGTAGGGTAGGGTAGCTAGGAGGGGAGGGGAGGGTAGGGTAGCGGGGGGAGGGTAGGTGGAGGGTAGGGTAGGGGAGGCTATAGTGGATGGAATCTCTAATCTCAGCGACGGTAAGTGTAGCGAGGGTAGGGTAGGGGAGGGGAGGCTGTAGTGGATGGCATCTCTAATCTCAGCGACGGTTAGTGTAGCGAGGGGTAGGGTAGGTAGTAAGGAGGGGAGGGTAGGGTAGGATAGGTGCAGGGTAGGGTAGCGGAGGCTGTAGTGGATGGCATCTCTAATCTCAGTGACTATAAGTGTAGCGAGTGGAGGGTAGGGTAGCTAGGAGGGTAGCGATGGTAAGTGTAGCGGAGGGAGGATAGGATAGCTAGGAGGGTATGGTAGGGTAGGGTAGGGGCAGTGCCGGATAAAGCAATGTATGGGTCCGGGCAAACTTAATTTATTGCCCCCTATAAATGTGAGGGTCGGGGCATTTACCCACCTTGCCGCCCCCTCTTAATCCGGCACTGGGTAGGAGGGCAGGGAGAGTAGTGGGGTGGGACATCAAATGTTATTAATATATATAAAATAGGCTATATGTAGTAGTAGGGCGGGTAGGGTAGAATTATAAAAATGATACTTGGATAGCAGAGCATTACAACAGTCAGATTTCCCAGTAAACAGAAACTTTCGACTTATGCAAAGCAAAACGGGTAATTGTATTATAGCCCATTCGTAACATCAATAGATTATTATTCTGTTTGGTTGATTTTAATAGATCATTCATATTAACGTATTCCATATTTATGTTGTATTCGTTACTGTAGTATTTTAAGTTGTTGTTTATATAGAATAGCATACGGAAACTATATGTATATCACCGAATTCTATATATTTAAAAACAATACATATAAGCTAGTAGTATGATGCTGTGAGTGTTCTCCACCAAGTATATTCTTTAAATGAAAATAGAATAATAATAAATAATGTTATTGCCATTTTATAAATATTCATTGGAAATCTGTAATTTATTAAATTATAATGTAGTTAAAAATTAGAGATATAATTCTTTGAATACATTAAAATGCAGATTTTATTTATGAACAATATATTACAAAATAAAGTGTACTATTAATAATTATATTAATTTATACAAAACATATCATTCTATATTAAAGGTAACCTACACAAGTAAGGAACTTTCCAATTTAGGTAGCTACGTAGCTCTATAATTAATTCTGATATATATATATATATATATATATTAGACTGTATATAAAAACAATGATTACAATCATACATATAATTATAGGTATTCAGTTAAATTTATCTTGATTAAAAGTATGCTAATACATATTATATTGATAAGAGATTCTATATATAATAATAATAATAATAATAATATCAGATTGGTGGCTTGTCGAGTCTTTCACCCAATAGATTATAAGGAGAAAAATAGATGATTATATTAACGTAATGAAAATAAAATAAAGCGATAGGATAACATTATAATTAATAAGATAATTACATACATATATATACATATATATATATACATATATATATATACATATATATACATATATATACATATATATATGATGATGATGATGATGATGATGATATTGAGTTTATTAGCACTAAAATAGGGTCATGTAGACCCCTTCGCTCGTGCGGGAAGAAAATAATAATAAAATAATAGTAATACGATAATATTTTTGATAATAATATACATTCAATATACAACGGAAAAACAATAATAAACAATATAAAGGACTATTATATACTACAGTCTGCATTGATATGGTGTAGTTGTATATACTACAGACTGCATTGATATAGTATAGTGTTATATAATAATAAGATAATAATAATACAATAACAATTTAATAATGATATAAATTTAATATAACACGGATACAAATAATACGTTGGATGATTTAATGATTATGGGTAGAGAGAAAAGAAGAAGTAAGATTTATGAATCTTTTGTGGGATCTAATAGAACGAATGGTAGGAGGGAGGGAATTCCATAGGGTTGGACCGGAATTTTTTATATATGTATATATATATATATATATACATATATATATATATATATATATATTATAAATAAATAACGTCTACAATGTGTACTAACATCATCTAATATAAGCCACCCCATCATCATCACCGCAGCACTGCAACCTCACCTCTACGACAACATCATCTTGACGGGAGGAAACGCCAACTTCCCCGGCTTCAGAGATAGACTGTAAGTAGCGCCCCCCTAACTAGCACTAGCACTAGTACACTACACCTCACTAGCACTAGTACACTATACCTTACTAGCACTAGCACACTACACCTCACACTATACTCGTGATGGTACTAACTAACTATCTATATATATATATATATGTATACAGTCAACTCTCTGTAAATCGGACTACGGTAAGTCGGACTTTTCTATAAGTCGGACACATATTATAGTCATTTTTATGATTTTTTGTACCGGATAAGTCGGACTTTTTATAAATTGTCAGAAATGTTTACTTAAAATAATGAATATTATAATTTTAGTAAGTAATATAATTTAATACAACATTTTATGTTGCTGATTGTTGCATAATTCCACATTTCGGTAACCATTTAACTCGCGCTGCGCATTTCATGTCTTATTTGCATGATATTCTTAATCTCGGATAAGTCGGACACTTTTCCCGGTCCTATGCGTGTCCGACTTATCGGGAGTTGACTGTATATATTATTATAGGTATATATATATATATATAAATATGATATATGTCCACTATCTCAGATAGTCTATCTGATTATTGGTATTTAGTATCCATTAGTTATTGTTATTATTGTAATAACTGTTATTTATATTAATATTATATTATGTAAGCACAATCACTAATAACACTTCCAAGAATATATATTTTTTGGAAATGTTTTACAAATAAATACCATTAATGCGTAGAATACAAAGATAAAACAGATAGATAAAACAATCATTCCATAAATATAAAATATTGTAACAGTGTTTGCAACGAAGAGTGTTGTGTGTGAAAAATAGTACTCGATTAAAATTATAATTCCATTGTTTCAGCGTTATAATAATATAATATTTACAAATAATACCAAATAAGGACATATTTCTAATAATTATAATCATACTCGTAA
Organism: Osedax fenrisi; assembly: GCA_964019155.1. Classification (NCBI taxonomy): domain Eukaryota; kingdom Metazoa; phylum Annelida; class Polychaeta; order Sabellida; family Siboglinidae; genus Osedax; species Osedax fenrisi. The sequence goes on from OZ025246.1 coordinate 21,343,173, forward strand.
TACCACAATTGTAATTAATCCAACTAATTATTCATAAGCTACAAAGAACTTAGAACATTGGCTCCAGCAGAATTTCCGCTATCAGTGACGACAGCAGATAGGTTAGTACAATTCTTAGATAATATTGATTATGAATCATGCAATGTTATATCGGAGTTTCACACCTATGATATATGAACTATTTATGTTAACGTATATATAGTTAATATATATATATATTATATTTACCATAGAATAGTACACACATCGACGGTTACAATTTGATTAAAATATTATTATAAGTTATAATTTATAACTAAAAATAACAGTATTAATTATATTCGTATTTTCAGCGATATTTTTTTTATATTTGTAAGGGTTATTACTATATTTTAATTATAAATGTTAAACTTATTCTAATGAATATATTCAAGCATATATATATATATTAGTATTTAAAAATATATAATTGTATTTATTAGGTTTATTTAACTAGGTTCATGCCTCACAATAATGACCGAGCATTAATGTACAGTTAATATTAGCCTTAAACACCCATTTCTCAACACGTCCGTTATGATCAGACACCCTTTTTAAATATACATAATTATCATAAATATTATTTTAACGTAAATTAAAGTACCTTTCCAGTCATTATTAAAATAATCGTTACATAAATTAGATATATTAAACGAATTCTAAAAAATAAATATTTATATTATGTATACTTTTAAAACTATATGCAAAAACATAAATATTAATAATCTTTAGTTAATTTATTTAATTATTTTATTTAATAAAGTGTTTTTGTTATAGTAATTAATTAATAATAATTGCATTTTTTGATTATATTAATTTAAATACAAATTCACAATTGTAATATTTTTTTTATTTTGTAATCTAAAAAGATAATTAAAATTCTTTCTAATACAATTAATAAACATTACATTTCACTATTTTCATTTAAAGTAAACATTATAACCAATAAATGAACGAATAAACTATTATAAATAGTTAATATTAGTTAATTAAATGTTTTACGAATTATAGTGAATTATTTGAATAATTATATTAATTAATTAACACATAAATTGGTGTATATTATACATATTGTATTATTACTAACTTATTCCTACTGATATAAATACAATAGTTGATCTAATTAAATAGAATTCAATCTCCATCGCATTGGACATAACGTTTAGTTTATCTATTCAACATTCATCTCAATATATATATTACCTCAATATACGATACCTCAAAACTATTACCAGTAGCCTAAACCACCGATAAACTACCGTTAATCTCTCGATTATAAATATCATGTCTTAGCATATATTCACCTTCATTAATGCACTCACAGTTTACACAAAGCACAGAAAGTCTATTCTAGCTTCACCTCGGTTCATTTGTATATCATTATTCTTAATTAATATAATTTACTTTATTATATATACACACGCTATATACAGTATAAATATTATATATACTGAATATTCTAAAACAATTCAAACAATAAACCCATTAATGCACTGTTCATATACGACTGTTCCACATTGTATATCATTGATATTTAAACTCAATAAATTTATTATTATTTAAATATCATTTATCACCACACTTAACCCCCCCCCCTACCACTATTAACCCCCCCTACCACTATTAACCACCCCCCCCCCCCCTACCACTATTAACTCCCTCCCCCTACCACTATTAACCCCCTCCCCCTACCACTATTAACCCCCCCCCCTACAGCCCTACTACGATGGCGTGGCAAGGAGGCTGCAAGCTAGTGAACGCCAGCCTATACGAGTCGCTGTGCATTAGCAAGGAAGACTTCGACGAATACGGACACTCTATCTGCGTCTCTAAGTTCAACGTGTGAACCTGCACGCTGTTTAACGAACTCACTATTTTTATATTCGTTTCGTCGTTTTTATCGATTTCACAATTTTATATTCATTTCGTTGTGTCATTTTAATCGATTTCACTATTTTATATTCATTTCGTTGCGTCATTTTAATCGATTTCACTATTTTATATTCATTTCGTTGCGTCATTTTAATCGATTTCACTATTTTATATTCATTTCGTTGCGTCATTTTAATCGATTTCACTATTTTATATTCATTTCGTTGCGTCATTTTAATCGATTTCACTATTTTATATTCGTTTCGTTGCACCATCCTGTTTCGTCGACTCCTACTTTATTCGTTATAGTTGTACATAGATAATATACATACACTAATTCTGATGGCATAGCTATCGGATTCAATACGATATCATCACAATAAATCTAAATGCAACGAGTTATCGTATCGTAATGACTACTTAACAACGAATTATGCCTCACGCGAGTGTGAAGATATTCACAATTTATAAATAAATATTCATATTCCCTTTATGTATTAGCTATTTGTGTTTTATAAACTACATAATATTAATTCATAGCTATATTTCACATGAAAAAATGCGAATATTAATATATTATAACTTTTATATGTTTGATTGGCATTCCTTTTATATTAACTAGATTTACAAAATAAATTCCCAACATTACAAGTTATTATAACATAAATTTTACTATTATATTATTTATTTAAAAAGTATTAGAAATGGAAAATAATATTTTTCAAAAGTTAATTAATAATCTAAATTTGTTAGTGGCTTTTAAGCAACACACTGATTCGGTATAGCTTGGGTCATAAACTGACTTGTAAATCTCGGAAACGCATAATTTATAAGTTATATATTAAATTGTTATTTGGTGGAGTCCTTTCATTCCATCCAGGAATTTAGATAAAGTTTTCACTTATAACTATATACACCTTATGACTATAATGTCCCTTCGAAGCCCCTCTCGTGTTAAGGCATCCATGGTTTAAACGAGATTCGCATTATATATAAGTTATAAGTTATGTAGTATACTCTAATGGAATCCAACTATTTCTGACTTTTTAAATAATTAAAATATACTTCATTCCATTTCTAGTGTTTATATTTATTCATACCAGTGTTAATTTATATATAGTATTATTTATAATATAAGTCTAAAGCATATCCCATTGTTATAATACTAATGAGTATTACACAAAATGTATACAAATATTGAACGTATTATGGAAATGTAAGTTGTAAGTGTCATTGATTGATAATTTATTTAATTAAGCTAATATATAATCGAAAGTATAAATATTTGCTAACTTCATTATATTTTTAAAAGTAGCATAACTTTTTATAAATGAATTTACTGTACAATGTACAGTGTACATGTAGCACTCATAGTTTATATTATTCATAGTTACTAAACAGTTAATAGTTGTTTGGTATCAAATATGTCTATATTTATTGATAATAATAATTTATAATAAAAATCTATTATTGTACAAATTTAAAAAAATTATTATTTGTTCAATTTAGTATAACATTACGACATCATTTTTGTGTAGTTATTTATTTTTAATTAGTTAATATATACATGTTTATTATATACGATATGGTTTCATATATTAAAATATTGATTAACTAATAAATTTCCCAACATTACAAGTTATTATAATATAAATGTTACTATTATTTATTTTAAAAAGTATTAAATAAATAATATTTTGAAAAGTTAATTAATAATCTAAATTTTTTAGCGGCTTTTAAGCAAATAAAATACATTTTTGTTTCAACTCATTTTTATTTAACTATTCATGATATTGTACTTAACTAATTAACTATTTGTTCTATTTATATGACATATTCGACGATACAGTGTTAGAATCAGAATTTATCGCAAATTCTTATAATCTAAGTTATAATTATTTATAAATTAAAATGTATAACTATCTTTACTATATCGTTAAATACTTTACCGTTTAAAATGATACTAATATTATTTTAAATATTTAAGTAAATAACTTTAAATCATAATTTTAAGATTTTTAATGAGCAAACGATGAATATAACAATTCAAACGAAAACTAACTAAATTATAATCTCATGAGTTATATAATAATAACATGTTAAAAGGATATTAGAAATACTATGACGGTAATATTGCATTTAATATTATTTTAAAAAATTATTTATTTTATGTAAATATAACATTGAAATTGTAGATTTATTATGATAACCTACAAAATAAAATGGATATAAGATTAATAAATGACAATTAAAAATCCACTGAAAGAGTGACTGGAATTATTATGGTGCATTCCACTAATGGAGTTGTAATAGGAAAGAGTATGACTCAATTAAGTGAGGGGTCTGAGATGAAAATGACGATATTGAAATTTTATTATCACAAATTAAGTAATCTTTATTTTGTAAATAATATGTTATTTTCTTTAATTTCTCAGTGAAACTGAATCTCTGCTTTTTTCCAATAAAAAGGGGTACACCTTCGCACATTTAAATGTAAAAAATAGGGAAAAGTACATATAGATAATTTAAACTGTTTATATTCTGTTCCGACTTTACTAAACCAGCGTAATACTAACATTTGTAATATAAATGTTATTATGCATAGATTTTGTAAGAATGTATTTTATATGTTTTTTGTAATGTATGTGAAGGAATAGAGTACTAAGCTACTTCGATTTTCACTCTCTAGATGAAGAAAAGTTATTTTAATTAGAGTATAAACCAACCTTTTCGGAGCAAAGATATAACACTCCCTATCGTACCCCTGTCGCTACTAGCAGTATTATCAAAATCACTGGAATAGATTTAGTTAAGATGCTGTTTCTATTGAAACAAATTTCATTGTTTTAATAAATTACATGTAATATATGTTAGATTTTACTCACATCATAGATATGTTTAGCCCTTAAAACTAAAATATCCTTTGAATTATAATGAACTTAGTTTATAAATTAGTTTTAATCATATAAATAATAATTTAAACATTATTTTATATATTAAAAGTGTATAGTTCGATACGAATTTACATTTTAGTTTTAATCATATACATAATAATTTAAACATTATTTTATATATTAAAAGTGTATAGTTCGATACGAATTTACATTATAAACAACAAATTTATATTAAATTCAACCTACGTAGAATGCGCTGTTCATATTTTGTATACACAATTAAATTACACGATTTCACATTAGTGTTATATCTTTCCTTAGACAAATATTAGGTATAAATTAAAAACTAAGAATTTAAATATGAATGTTTCCTACATATATATTTTTTGAATTTGAATAAGAAATCATAAATAATAACATGGTTATAACATGTTTAGTAGAGTAGTTTATGCATAATCAGAATACTGAGAAATCATGTTTAATTGATGATATGTAGGAAAGAAATATAAATATCAATTTGTTGACCAAACTATTAGCAAAGCCCAGGGCTTTGCTATTAGTTTCAACCTATATATAGATTATAATTATAGACATCAATTTGGATAAAAATCATCTTCAGTCAATTTCACAGATTTAGTTTACCCAAAATACAAATCTATAGTTAATTTCAACGATTATTCAACAATAATATAACTACACATATGATGAAAGAGAACAAATTCTGATATTATGGATATAATTAAAAATAATACAGGGTATAATAGCAACATATAGGACTAATACATTTATGATTAGATAAAATATATATATTAAAATTTTAAATCATTGTTATTTTTACACTACGTGAGTAGGGTTAGAAAAATTTCATAAGACTCGTTATGATATTCCTCTCCACGGAAATCTTTAGTAAAAGGCAAAAGATTTATACGTGGCTGAAGAGAAACCAGAGTAAAGTTTATTTCTACTTCTGCTATACTTATAATATCAATATATTTAAAATTAAGAATTATTTTATTTATATCACAATTTACAATAAATTGTTCATAAATTTAAATTATAATTTATATGATTACAATACATGAATTAAGCTAAATATTCCTATATAATAAAAAAGCTAATTATTATTTTATTTAATTAATAATAAAGTATAATGTAATATTCCGGTATATATATAAAATATAGGGTAATATTTAATTATATTTTAAATATTTGTCCGGATATTTACTTCATTACATTTGTACACGGAATTTTAAATGTATTTAAAAAAAATATAATATTATATTAAATATACGTAATTATTTTTTTTTAAATATGCAGATAATTAACATTTAGATTTGATCCAAACGCTGTAACTCATTATCATATATTTATAGTTATAGTAAAATACAAATCTATGCTCATTATTCACTCGATGTAATACGAAAGTAAATTAAACAAACAAACTAAAAAATGTAGTTACTAAAATGTAAATATTTAAAATTTAGCTGTTAAAAAAATAATTCAATTATATATTATTATTTATATATATAAAGTAAAATATAATTTAATATTATAAAGTACTATTATTAAATACAATCTTCCACTAAATTTATAAATTAAATTATCAAAATACTGATATATAATGAAATAATGAATTATTTTTGTGCACAAATTATTTTTCTAATTAAATATTTTTGACTTTTTTTAATATAATATATAAATTCATCTATATGTTATAAATTAATATATACATAATTATATTATATTATTTATTTACAAAATCAAATATAAAGCATAATTAATTATTTTATTAATAATAATTATTAATTTATTAGTAGCCTAATAAATCGACGCACATAGATATACCTATGACTCATCGACGAAAGAGACACAGGCATTGATCAAATTCTTAAATTACATGATAAATAAGTGAAACTCTGAATATGATTTTTATTATGATTATATATGTTTTATGAGTAGTTTTCTCGATTTCTGTTTTTTTGAATATAGAATGCTGTCCAAATTATCTTAGGACAATTCAACATTAAGACGACAACGTACAAAATAACGTGATTAACAATATCACATACACAACAGTAATCTAAATTCACATTATTAATAGGATACAATTTTAATAAATAATTTACCTAGATTGTTTTATATATATATTATATCATTTTGAAAATGGTTAAATAACATGTAAATTAGGGTAGACCGTTTTTGAAATTGTTGCTAACTAGCTCACTGTATGTCATAAATGTTATATTTGTGAAGTTTTATCACAAAATATGTAATATTGGTAAAGCTAAGTGCACTTAAATGAAGAAATATTTGCATTTATGATTCAATGTAAATTTCTATAAATAGAAAATTTTACTTATGTATTTTATGTATTTGTGCAAGTGTGCGTTGTCATAAAAATAAAATATTTTGCAAATATGTGTATAAATATATTATAATTTTAATAAAGTACAAAATTTCAAATTCATTTTTTTATTAATATAATTTTTTCGATTATATTTGTGATAAATTATTTTAATTAAGGATCATCCTTTGTTGTGAGCTTATAATGGATATCTACGAGGTATAATAAAAAAAAAAAAATTTATTTTTCTAACAACAACATTTTTACGACTAGTTTACCACAACATTTATTTTTTGTTAAAATATTCAATAAAAGACATTTTTTTGTATAAGTATATGCTATTTTTATATTAATACTTATAATTTTATATTCATATGATGATGATAGACATATATAATATCCACATATTTTGTATATTCCATTGATCATTTTTTTTTTCGAATTAGACAAAATTAAAAAATAAATTAAAATGTCCGTTAAATCGGTTAATAATATTTTTTTTAAATGTTAAAACATTTTATAAGGATGTTTTGATATACTATATATGCTAAAAAGCAAATTTTTAATTGTAAACATATATCTGTAATTTAATTTTTTTTTTGTAATTTTCAATGTAAATTCCATTATTTTTTAAATATTGTTTAGCTTTCAGAATTTTTGTCGGTTTTCAATTTTTTTATTATTATATCTAGAATGATTAAGATGAATTATTCTGAGTTGCAATTAAATGTCTATTATGCTATTATTTTTCTGCTATTAATAGCATAATATACTTTAAATAGCAACATAACAGCAGCATAATAGCATGACAAATTAATATATTATATATATATATATATATATATATACCTGCTCTAGTAGCATAATATACATTTAATGGCAACATAGTAGCACAATGTAAACATTTGAGGCTATTAAATGTATTGTTATGCTGCTATTACGAGGCTATTACTTTTTGCTGGGATACAAGAAATATATACTGAGTTCTCACAATTAGACAAAAGGATATCTTTAAATTATAAACATCAACGACAATACAAAATGAAATAATACATATAACACATATATGTGAGTATACTCAATGAAACTATTATTAAAATAATAATACATAACATTATTTTATCATAAAATGTGATGAAAGTCACATGTTGAACTGATATTTATATATATTGTAATCTTGTATTTAGATAAACACTGTGATATAAAAGAAGTATAGGATAGATGCAAATATATAACAGAACAATTTACTTATCGCTTTCTCTATTACCTTTGAATATTATGGTAAGGTATGAAATGTATTTCATTTCTATTTCAGTGATTTCGATACTACTGCTAGTAGCAGCAGGGGATATTACTAAATTACGTTGCATGCATAGGGAGTGTTATATCTTTGCTTCGCAAAATCTTTGTAGGTACTATACAAATATCATCAAAGTAGGTTAACCTACTTGATAAAAGAGTATTTGCTATTAAAATGATATAATTTATATATATATAAACCCCTCAGGATATAAACACACTACAATATATATATAAGGAAAACATCATCAATAAATATGAGAATATCTAGCTAAAATATATATAATAAAATTATAATTCATTGTTATTTTTACCCTACGTGAGTAGGGTTAGAAAAATTTCATAAGACTCGTTATGATATTCCTCTCCACGGAAATCTTTAGTAAAAGGCGAAAGATTTATACGTGGCTGAAGAGAAACCAGAGTAAAGATTAAATGTTACTTCTGCTGATCTTATAATATCCATATATTTAAAATGAAGAATTGTTTTATATATATCATAATTTACAATAAGTTTTTCATATATTTAAATTATAATTTATATGATTACAATAAATAAATTAAGCTAAATATTCCTATATAATAAAAAAGTTAATTATTGTTTTATTTAATTAATAATAAAATATAATGTAATATCTAATTATATTTTAAATATTTTAAATATATTCCGGATATGTTCTTTATTACAATTGTACACGGATTTATTATAAAAAATATAATATTAGTAATTAATTTTTTTAAATATGCAGATAATTAACATTAATATTTGATTAATATTAATTTAAAGAATAATTAAATAATCTAAATGGAATAATTTATAAATTATTAGGATTATTTAAAAAAATATATAATCTCGAATATATAAAGATAAATTTGAATATTTTCTAGCTAGATGACGCGCCTGAATAAGTAAACAGTCTATAGTAATTTTCAATAATAATATTAGCATCGGTATGCCTGGTTGACCGCACCCTAATGAATACGATATATAATACGTAATAAGAGATTTATATATATCGAATACAATGTCCCAAAGTGCTAAACCGAAATTAGGGTTTGAAGTAACGGAACAGAGCGCTGTACCGCGAGCCAAACCGAAATTAGGATTTGAAGTAATGGAAACTGAAGTTTCTAGAGATCTCAGAGGCGGCGGAGGAGATTCAAATTTTACAAATACAGGTGTTACTTTCATTTATCAAAATTATGATGAATTTTATATTTGTATTTATATAATGAATATATATTATATACTTTAATTATTACTTAATATAATAATATAATTATAATATTATATTAAATATAATTGTATACAAATTAAATTGAATTTATATTCTAATTAATAATTAATAATAAAATTATTATAATTGTTATAATTATGATTATCATAATGATAACCATACACATATAATCAGTATTATAAGTTAATACATATATGATAATTATTAATAACTAGATATCGCGATGTACCACCCGCACTACACGCACTTTCCGTGCTTATCACATCCCCACTCACCTAGTAGGTGACCTACCATAACTATTTTACACAAATTATCTGTGCCGGTTTTCATGCGGAACCGATATATAATATACTTTTACATTAATTATTATAATTATAAATTGTTAAATAACTATTGTATACTTATTTATTAAGTTATTTAATAACTTATTATATACAATAGTTGTATAATTATTATAATAATGCAATGTACTACAGATTGTAACAATTTATATTATCATAAATTGTTATTCTATATATATATATATATATATATATCATAATCATAATCAAATAATTATGATTTAATATCATATATAATTATAATAATGAGTATATAGTATGTAATATACTTGTCAAAACGATAGACGTGTCACATAGCGTTATATTTAAAATTCAAATTAAGCGTATTTATGTAATAAAAAAGGTAAAAAGTGCAATATCATTTCTTGGATGCTATAAAATATATGTGTGGACTGGACTGAAAGGTAGCCCTTACTCCTAACCCCCCTGGAATAACTCCTGGCAATTGCATACACTATTATTTATACATAATTCATAAATAATCGCTATTAACGTATCGAGCGTATGAATACCATTAAAAGTACTTTACCTTACTTAAGGTTATAATAAGAATAAGAAATGTTATGCATTATGCTTATATTAAAATATAATATTAAAACTAGATTAAAATAAAGATGGATTATACACTAATTTATAGTACTAATTTGGTAACGTTTAATAAACTACTAACGCAAGGGGCTAAAGCATATACTTAATCAATTAATTTGATGCGTGCGTGCGCGATACTAATCTAGTCGTTGAATCTTCCTCTAATCAGAATACCGGTCATTTCCTACCGACAAAAGTCGACATGCGACTTATAAATACGGCGAAATTAAACTTTTTTCTCTCGCACATTTAACTTTATCTCGGTACGAAACGACTCGGTATCGAATAGCACGCCAACTTATACGACACCGAATGACCGGTCCCCTTTAACCGCCGTTGCCTCAGATAGAAACGCCACGTCGACCTCCATTAGTACATCTCATTCGTCGCTCGTAGAAGTCGAACAGCTCGACGTGGCCGCGTCTAGACCTCCGCCGCCGCCATTGCCTCGGGTCAAAGGTCACGATAGTTGTGCGTCGTAACTAGTGATGTAAATGATGCTCAAATCTAAAGCATGATGCAGTCTCAGTCTCAGTTACCTAAAGTCTCAACTCGGCTCGGGCTCGTTTTGTTAGAGTCTCGGCTCGGGCTCGCTTGGCTAGAGTGTCGGCTCTTTTTTTCCGAAAATGAAAGTCTCGGCTCGGCAATAAAAACCCAAAGTCTCGGCTCGGCATCAAAGTCTTGGCATCATTTACCTCACTAGTCGTAACCTCACCTCCTGTAGTGGTCACGCTGTCGTCGTCGTAGGGCATACGTTATAGGTGCCGGGTAGCTCGCACTCGCACCGCACCCTTCGCCGTGCGCATATACTATACCGTGTAGGTAGACGTCGTACGGAGTAGGGGGTGTTCGATGCGTTCGATGTTTCGTGACTTCTATCTACGGTGTTTTAGTTGTATTTATCGTGGTGTGTAAAGTTGTTTTCTATTTATGTTATTAGTATATATATATTTTTATATATATATATAATTATATGTTTATTATTAAAATAGAATGATTTACAATTATGATAACATTGATTTATATCATTTTATTCCTAGTTAATAGTTGTCTCATCTACTGAGTATTAATCTTAATGTTGTGGTTTATTCCGATAGCTTTGTTCGGGTAGATGTTTTGCTAACCGCTTTCCTCACTAGATGGCATTACCGATAGTACGGCTCTTATCGATGGGATCCCCGAAATCGAAGATAAAGGTTTTGTAACCCGAGTGAATTCTCACATCGCATCGCCGTTTTCTAGTTTCTTTGTATCGCGTTTATTCCGCGACGTTATAATTAGGTAGACTACTATTTGTATAAATCAGCACTCTAATTGTGTTCACTATTTGAAATATAAGTCACCATGGAAGCCAATATTAACATCCATTATTATTATATTGAAATTTAATTAAATTGAGTATATATTATATATATATACAATTCAGTGATATGCATTACATTTATATTGAAAATATTATTTACTGATTTAACAAAAAATGGACTCTATATCAAATGGGTGGATATATTTGATTTTCAATAGCAGTCTATCTAATTCTAACATTTATGGTTTATTTATGAATATAAATCATTCAGTTTAATATCTATTAATAGAGCTATCAATATCTATAATCATGACTGCATATTATTTTTTTTTCATTTTCGAATCCTCTAGCGTATTTCTAGAAAACGGCGATGCATTAACGTTTTACTAACACATTGAATCAGAGCATGTCCTCTGTTTATATTAATGAATGTCCTTTTATTAATAACTAATCATAATACACATTTATAATTGTCAAATATTCACATTTCGTATGTTTACATTTGTACTAATATATCTAATCACATGTGTACTTTGGTTTACTTATCAGGAATATTAATCATGAATCATAGTATATATTATGTAAATATATATATATATATATATAAATATATACATGTAAATATATACACATAAATATCTACTTCACACATGTTTTTTATTTTTATTACGATTGTTTTATTAGTTTTATTAAAAAATGATTTCAATAATAGCGACTAACATGAATTCCAACAAAAATAGAATAGTTTACACACACACACATTTATAATAAAACAAGGTAAAGTATAGTTTTAGATGCGTTAAAGATTTTCCAAAGGAAAGATATTGCACTTGTGTATATTTGTGTAACCTAATAATCCGATATGGCCATCTAGCGGTATTAGTCAGATATTAAGAATTTTCTATATGTATAGTAATTTCTTAATTTCTTAATTAAAATATCACATGTTATAATATTTCATATACTATTTCGCCATCTAGTGTTAATGGTCAGATTCATTTTAAATTTACATTTTTAAAGGTACTAGAGATAGATAGGGAGTGCAATATCTTTCCTTTGGAAAATCTGTGTTAGTTTATTACAATTGTATACATTGTTGAGGGTGTACTAATTGTTTTGTTGAATAACTATTATGTAATCTATTTAACACACATTTAACTTGTTATTATTGTTTCGTTTATTATTAATGTTATCACACTAATTATGAATTACTTACCTCTAAAATGTCATTGTTTTAATTTTGTACTTCTATAATATTATGTTAACGAAGATTGTATTTATTAATGATATAACATATATTTAGTTATATTAGTTGTATTCATGTCGTATTAGCATAGTGGTAATATGATATATTGATATAGCAAATAAACATATAGATAATCAATATATATTGATTTTCAAAAACATTTAATATAAAGTTTGAATATTCAATTTAATTGAAAAAGGTTATATTTTAAATAAAAGCAAAATATATACGCGATTATGGAATATTATCTTAAAATCTCGTTTTGAATAAATTTTGAAAATCATTAAAATATAAACATTATTAGTGCATGTAGTAGTACATGAATGAGATTATGCTAGTGCATTACGTAACGATGTTAGTATTATAGCAAAGATTTTCCGAAGGAAAGATATAACACTTACGCGAAATCGTGTAATTCGAATTTGTATACAAAATACCCTGGTGCCACCTATAGCGGGTTACTTTTAGGAACTATGCGTTGTTTATAATGTAAATTCGTATCAAACTATACACTTTTAAAATGTTAAATAATATGCTTTAAATTAATATTTATATGATGAAAACTAAGTGTTCATTACTAATATATAATAAACAAATATGATATGTATGTTTTAAATGCTATAAGTATATATTTAGTGAGTAAAAGCTAATTTATATTGCATGTAATTTAATAGAGCAATGAAAATATTGTTGTATGCAAACAGATCCGAACCTAAATCTATTTCAGTGATTTCGATACTACTGCTAGCAGCGGCAGGGGATATTACTAAATTACGTTGCATGCATAGGGAGTGTTATATCTTTGCAAAATCTTTGATTATAGTATGTACGCATGTACATTGTACATGTTAGGAAATTAGGACATGAATCCCTTGTATAAGTGATTAGCTTCACTTCATTAGTAACATCACTATTTCAATATAAGTTACGCATATACATATATTAGTGTAATACATATAAGTTCATGAATGTTATTACTCTCATACATAAGTTTTATATCATCAGCTACTACTCAATAATGTATCTGTACTTGAAGTTACAAGTTACAAGTACTTTGGCCTATAAACTACTAATTATCTGATAGGTTTACTGTTGTTTAGAATTACTATAAAGTTATACTTGTGCAGTTGTACATTCTAATAATTGTATAATATACCCTGTATAATATACACAGCCTATAGTTTATAATCTATGTACACACCGTGCATGAAGTATTGTTTCTATTTTCGTTGTAATTTGTTTTCTACGAGCGTTTTATTCGAGGTGTGTGTGTTTTTATGCTCGTAACACTGAACACATCTCACATCACACACACAACAGCAGCAGCAACAGTTATATATATATATATATATATATATATATATATATATATATATATATATATATATATATATATATATATATATATATATACAGTGTATAGTTTATATAATGTATTATATATATATATGTATGTGTGTGTGTTTACATGTGTTTGTTTGTGTATGTGTGTGTGTATTAATCCTATTGCCATAATTCACAATAATAGATATTCACACCTCTCTAAAGTTATGCAATATATCTTATAGAATACAATAGGATAGCCTCCAAATCTAGACTAGTAGTATTAGAAGTAGTAGTAGTGGTAATACTAGGTCGTAACCCCAGCGCCCCCACCCCCCCCACAGGTTATAGACAAGCGGGAGATGCTGGAGACGGCCATCATAATGATGATGACGATGTGAAGCTGACGGTTATAGATGTGCCTCCTCCATCACCTGATGTTAGTACTGGGTGTGTGGGTATGTGTGTGGGGGTGTGTGTTTGAGGGTGGGTGTATGTGTGTGGGAGTGTGTGTGTAGGTGGGTGGGTGTGTGTGTATGTGTGTAGAGTGATATTAGTAGTTGTTGATGTTTGTAATGAGCAGTATTAATACATATTTGGGGAGACAAGAGTGAATGACTGTGTTACTGCAACAATCAGTATAGAGAGCGCCCTTATATCACGATTATATTACAATTATAAACTTCATCTAAGTTCTGGCATTGGATGAAAGGACTCTACCAATATATATATATATATAATATACTATGATATAAATCATATTATAAGATTATTAGAATGTATAAATCTGTTAATTTTAAAGAAAACCTAATAACTACCTAATATAATATGCATTATTAATTATTATTATTTTTATGATGACTATCTTTATCACTATTATCATTACATCACTAATGTATCACACATCCTTATGAAATATTATGTAATATATGTAGCCAACAATGAGAAATGGAGTGCATATATATTATCATTATAGTACATATTTTATATTATTTATTTTTTAATGAAATTCCTTCATTATTTCATAATAGTAATATATATATATATATATATATATATATATAAATATTATATAGTTATATCATTAATATGCATTTTTTATCATGTATGTATAAATATAAATAATTGCGCATTTTTATAATAAATTTTAATATTTGATATTGATGAATTACACACACACACATATACACACACACACACACACACACACCTGACATCAATCATCCCTGCTTGTATTGTATTTCTAGTATTATTTATATTATCTACCATATCAAAAGTATCTTCAATATTTCCATGTATCAGATAATAGAAAGCTTATTAACAGTTTAATCCTTGACTAATTATACTATTTAATAATGTTATAATTACATGTATAGTGGTGGAATATTCGTACATCGAATACTTATGGAATGTATTGTTATAGCTTCATATTATGTAATTAATTATTTACATGTATGTCTAAATTATATAAAATTATACATATAATATAACTATCACTATATATATTAACTATATTAGAATAATATATATATATATATATATATATATATATATATATATATATATATACTTATACTTATTATGGCAGGTAAAATATGTTTTATATACAATATACACATGTTATATAAAAGTATGATATTTACACATGTAGATGCTAGTCAGTGCATGATGCCAGCATAGTAATGCTGTATTGATCATTGATGTACCTCTATGCCTTATCTAAGTCTCTATCTCTACTCACATACACACAGTTTACCTTGTTGTACACTGTATATAATACATTAATGTACTATAATGTATATAATACATTGTACATTGTACAACACTATATATTATTCATTATTGTACTCTACACCTTATTATAGTCTTGTTGTACACTAGTGTACAGTGTACAGTGTACATTGTGCAATAACCAGCCATCATTGTACATTGGGAGGTATTCCCTGCTGCCATGTGAAATATTCAGCATTGTTATTATAGCAATCACTGTCAACAACAACAAGAGAATAGCATGCTTCACTGAACATTGTTTAGTGGTTAAGCCCGCATACACTGGCTTGTGTTATGCATGATTATATAATAGATTTATTTATATTTACTATATATTATCCATGAATTTATTAAAAACAATCTATACAACATTATTAATAGAATATATAAATTCTTTCAATCAATCTGAATTGATTGACCCATTTAAAAGACCCTATTTACATATTTATACACATTAATATATCTTCTGCACTTGTATTACCTTACATTATGTATTATTGTCATTGCTGTTATTGTTGTTGTCATTGCTGTTATTGATTATAATATATGCATTATTATTATAATGTATTGAAATGTATTGAAAAACAAATTAATATATTCTGTTATAATTGATAATAATGTACCCTTATACCCTATAACTCCTATGTTTATAACCAATGAATACATTAACCATATTGTATCCCACCTAATACCTCTAATTAGTTCTGTTAACACCCTATAACCCTTCTATTAGTACTTGATTGTTTCTTTTATATGTGATTAATAATTGTGTGATTGTGTATACAAAAATATATAATATTCAAAAAATTAATAAAATAAAATGACCGTTATATAATTAAACGTAATATTAATTATCCTCTAATTTGATATATTGCATCTAAATATAGGCTATCAATAATGTTAACCTATGTAAATATGCTGATGTAGTAATTATACACACACACCCACACCCACACACACACACACACACCCGCACACACACACATACCCACCCGCACACAAGAGTGCCATTTCAACAGTTTTGTAATGATATTGATTACTGGACACCCTAGCTGCTGCTGCTGCTGTAATGAGACTGCTGATGTTTTAGTTCTACATCTATTGTTAGACTACCTGCATTATGTTTGCATAAATACACATGAATATACACACCTATGTGTATTTATACATATATAAGTAATATAAAACTATATATATATATATATATATATAATTATTTATAGATCCATTATAAATTTGATAAATCATTAATATAGTTATATATAGGTAGATAACAATGTATTATAGTGCTGCCATAAGATAAACATGCAATAATTAATAATAATTAATAAATGCAGTGGAACAAACTGAAATAATGAGGAATATAAAAATAAATAAAAATTGATTGACAATTGTGTGTGTGTGTGTGTGTGTGTGTGTGTGCAGTAAGTGATGGATGTATTACCATGCAAACTGATCTACTCACACAATAGACAGTTATATAGGCTACAGCTATTGTGTAAGTTATACTGTATAACATATGTATAATCTCTGCTTGGAATGATCCTAGGATTAGATAATCTATTGTGTACATTGGTCCAATTAAAACATCATTTACAATATTTAATATATATAATATATATATATATACATTTACAATATATATATATAACACATATTTATAAAAGAATTTAGTAAATATATACAAAGTTTGTATTACAAACATTCTATAATAACTAATTATTTACATGCAATAATATCATACTAGATGCTGTCTGGGCATACTTTATATACATTCAATTAAGTTATTGTAACCACACTGTGTGTGTCATTATGTACAGCCTATCCACTAACTGTATACTTGTTATTATACATGGGCCCCCGATTGCTGCTATAAAATAAAATTATCCTAGGACAGTATTTAACATTATAGAAATAGCTAAATATTGACATAAGACCATTTTTTTTATTGCCACCTTGTTGATCATAAAATACAACATTATACTTAGGTATTACATAACAGTGTATAAGAGCATTGTTTCATTTGGCATTGTGTTATCTATTGAATACATTCTACACTCGGCCCCGCCCTACCCTGTTCCACCCTACCACACCCTACCTACCTTTATAGGGCTCTGAGTATAGTGATTGTATTGTTAATGAAGCATGCATATCTTTATAATCTTTATTGTTTAGATTATACCCATACACACAAACACACACACACACACACACACACACACACAAATATATATATATATATATAATTTCTAATATATAATTATGTGATAATTATATATGATTATAATGATAAAACATTAATTGTAGTTATATTTACAACTGTAATGAACACATAGCCTGTTCTGTACTGCTGCTGCTCTATAATCTTATTTAATCATAATTAGTAATGAATTAGTGGAAATATGTGAACATATTTGTAATCTTGTTTATTATAATAAGTCTCGTGATATATAGCTATTTATTATACATACACGTGATGGATATATTTATTTATTTATTATATAAATATATATCATATATGTCATATTTAAGTATATATTATTATAAATATAATATTATATATATATATATATTATACTATATATGTAAAACATTATTAAATATATTTTTTAAAACAGTATTAAACTTCACAGTAAAATTGGCAATTATTTCTTTAATTTTAAATAAATCGGATAAATATAAATTATATAATATTAATTAGCAATGTATACGTATATCGCTAATAGTAACCATTACATTATAGATTGTGATCTCTTATTATCATTGTTAACTGTATCTCCTCACTGTACAGATTGAGAATAACCCCAACAACCTGTGTTTCCGGAACAGTGACAAACGGATTGACTTTGTTCTCTCCTATCATCAAGGAACTCAGGCTCACGGTTCTATTATCTTTGTAATCTGCGCACTCTCTATTATCTTTGCTAATATCGATAATATACTAGTATTGGAAATATTTGATGATTTCGAAATTGGATTTAATTTTTAAATTGTTCATCTTTAAAGTTTTCATTACAAACCAAAATCAAACCAAAACCCACACAAAATATTATACATTGAAGTAATCTAATATGTCAATAGTTTATATTATGCACATTAAATAATATTGATTTATATATTCATTAATACCCGCTTCATTATTAAAACTGCTACATTTACCACAGTCTATACCTATATAGAAGTATGTTTGGAATACCTGTTTGTAATGTATAGTTAACAGTGTATAATAGTCAGTGTAAGATTACCTTGCTTTACAATATGTTTTATAATCTAAAACAACAAACATACAGACTATGTGCTGATTGCTGTTAATGCACTAGTGCATACTGCATTGCATAACTATTATACAACAATGTTTGCATACACACACTAGTCTATACTTTACTGGATTCTGTTTGTGTCAGATTCCCACCACTATATACACCAACAAAATGTGCTCTAGTTGTAGTACAATGGTACAGTCAATACATGTTTTGTTACGCAAACTCTATTGTTTACTTATGTAATAACTATGTGTGCTCATTACTTTATTCAATGATATTTTATTTAAGTATATTTTATATTTTTATATATTTTATTTTATTTCATAGTCGAAATATATAACCGAAAGTATGAATATTTGCTCACGATAACATACGCGCATTACTTTATTCGACGATACGTTTAGCTGAAGCTCGACTCATCTTCGAAAACAACCTTCGCCAGAATAATCTAGAACTGGAACACGAGGACAAGGAGGTTAGTGTTACGATGTTATGTAATACGGACAGCGTTATGCAATACAGGCAGTGTTACGGGCAACAACATTCATATTATTTTGAAGGCCTTTAGAAGAAAATATTATATAAATATCGTTGTAATTTAACGGGAAAAAAAAGAAATTAAAATTCTTCTAATAAATATTATTATTATTATGTAATACATGCATTGTTGTGTGTTACAGGCAGTATTGGGCGGCAGTTCGTGACACTGTATAGAGCTGCGAGAGACAGTCGTCTTTGATTTCAGAGCGCGAGTGCTGAAATAAATATGGCTGAAATATGCCAATACGGCTAAATATTCTACAAAGTGCGCGTGCGCGTTCTATTTATAGAGGTCTATAGTGCGAGTGCGCATTATATTTCATAGTTCCCTAACACCGAATGCTCGATGTAATTCGATAATAACGACCACTACCCCCCCCCCCCATCTTCGGCAATACATTCGGTTGTGTCAGCATCACCCCAGAGTTAATGTTCCGCGTCACTTAATTAAGTCTCTAATCCTAGTACGTAATACACTTACACTTACACTTACAAACTGCCTATGTGGCTCAGTGGCTAAGGCGTCAGACACACAAGCAGTAGGACACGGGTTCGAGCCTCGTCCGGACCATTAATTAATTTTATAAAATGGGTCTTAAAATATTATTTAGAAGTGATCTTATATAATTGTGTATAAATAAATGATCGGCTCTCGTTAAAACCATGGATGCCTTAACATGAGAGCGGCTTCGAAGGGACATTAGAGCCATATATGGTTATAAGTGAAAACTTCATCTAAGTTCCTGGATGGGATGAAAGGACTCCACCAAATAAAAATAACAATAACAATAACTTATAATTACGTATTTTAAACCCAAATTAATTTATACATTTATCGACGCGTTTAATTGTATTTTCTAGTGTTCTCATTAATTACTCGTTTCCCCTATATATAGCGTATGAAGATTAAACGACAGGTTCACAATGGGTAAAATGGAATATATGTATACATTTGTTAAAGTTACGAGTTATTTCAGTCTCTTTACTACACGCATATCTCTCTGCACTCTCTACGTTTCAAGTTTAACGATTATTGTTGAGTTGTTTTCTTTTCTTATTTTCTTTATAACTTTGACCTCTAAAATAACAGGGTTACGCTATTTAAGTTACTATAATTTGTTATGCAATGTATTATATATCTATAGAAATTATATGTAATGTTAATAATTATATGATTATAATATTAATTTATAAATCTATTTTATTATTTGACCTATTCTATTATTATTACTAAAACTAAATATTATAACTAAAATATTTAGATTTTTTAAATTTCAATCTAATACCGAGATAAATACTGAGAATATAATTAATATATATGTATATATATTAAATAAAATGTGGTAATTTTAGTCAGCAAAATCAATATCCATGACAAAATATTAATTATTTAATCCTAAATGTAATATAATTTATATTGGATAAAGTGTATCAATTATATGTAGTAAAAGTTTATTAAAATACTTAAATAAATCATAAATGATTTCTCAACAGTGTATATATATAGAATACAAATAATAAAAGTAGGTAAAAAAATAAATACCATTAATAATAATAAAATAATATAGAATAAACCAAATATAACAAATATATATATATAAATCAACATCATTTGGACGAGCTAAATCTGCACAATAAGCATATTTAATGGATACTCGCCGTATTCCTCTAATTTGTGTGCGCACTCTATGATAATAAATCCCATCTCCCCCACCTACCTTCCTCATTAGGCGTCCATTACCGAACAGGATGAGGTATGGAGAGCCTGAGTGTGCATCCCTTTGTTCCTACAGATAACAATAGACATGCCTTTGTCTGCATGTAGTGATGGTGTGTGATGCTGTTGATTTATTCCCATATATATATATATATATATATATATATATATATATATATATATGCATATAGTATATAGAATAGAAATTACATTATTTGTAAGTGTTATACGTGGGAATATATATGCAATGTGAAATGTACATGCATGTGTAGGTGTGTTTGTTATAGTGTATAATTCTGTTTTAATTATACCATTAATTGCGATGTTTTTATAATGATTATTTTGAATTGTTTTAGAAAATGCATTACATGGAATTATTTACTACATTATTGATTAAATGATCATATATATATATATATATATATATATATATATATATATATTGTTTAATTTCACATATCCAATAAGTATTGTATTACTACCATTGTTTTAATAACCTTACTTTGTATTGAAATCATGAATAATAATGTTTATTACATAATACTATTATGATAGCATTACATAATTAATGAATGTGATAATTTCTGTAGATTTAAATCCATAATATATCTATTATATTTATTAAGTACAGAAACTGTTATATATGTATATGTGAATATATATACATATATATTATTCAATGTTAATTACCAATATGTATATATTTATATTCTTCTCTTTATCTCATCTATTTTTAATAATACTTCTATTATCAGTGTATTCAATCATAATACATCTTTGTATCTTGGCCCACTTAATATTAACCTTAGAGTGCAATACTTAATGTTATTCTTCGCATGGTTGAAAAGTCACGCTTGACTGCACACATATATATATATATATATGCATACATATTATTTATTGCGTGTGAAATATTATATTTTTATGCCATGCCTACATTCATTCCTAATTTCATTATTAAAACTTCAAATTATATCCGCATATACATAATAATTACTTCACTGAGTTAACATAAACAAGGACAGGCCACACCCTATATCCATTTCTGTGATTTCTATTTTAATTTGTACGCTTAACAATATACTTTTCAGTGGTCACTATCGAAATATTGATTTAATGCCCATTCATTGTTGCATTGAATACTGTAATACTTTCCCATAATGCAATAGGATAACATCACTCTATCGTACAACTTTTCAATACTATATACCAGCTGACATACACCATCCTTGCTTATGGCAATACCATGTATCTATAGTTCAATTGAGACTAACTTGTAATACTTTTACAAGTTGTCGATAATGTTTTAATCCGACATCGGTAAATTTAATCTTTATCTATTTTGGTAATATCACCGAATCGTATTAATTACACATACATAATAACTATAAACAAGGGTATCGATGAGCCCTCTACTTACATGCGATACTCCCGGCGTTATATGTATAGTAACCCTATCTGCTGGTGTCTTTAAAGGGGGTCACATCCCACTACAAGTAAGCAACGGCAACTCTCCGGTAATATTTTAACTTAAAAATGATGTTCTATCGAGTTAACTACAATTTTATTGGGAAACCCCGTTACTTTCCGGCAACTTGCCTGAAATAAAATAACTTTATAGGGGGTATCCCATTAAAACTCGATAGAAAATGGTTTTACAGTTACAATATTTCCGGCAAGATGCCGGAAAATCTTGTAGTGGGATACCTTATACATATGTGAACCCTTAATGGTGTCAGTACATAATGCTTCAGAATAATCTCGGTATATAAACAATCCGATTAGCTACCCAAAACGGCAGTCTATACTACATACTGCATTACATAGTGAAGTTAGGTTGTCCGTCAATAGAGTGTATTTAATCATCATTAACGTACACTAACTATGTGGAAGTGTCTACATTATTATTGTAGTATAGTATAGTATAGTATAGTATAGTATAGTATATATATATATATATATATATATATATATATGTCTTTTACGAGTAGTTATAAAATAATATTTCATTTGTAGCACATTGTTTTTAATCCATGCATGTATGTGTATTTACATGTGACTCCACATGAATGATTTCTAATCACTGATCAGTATTATTATATTATTTGCGAATTATATTGTTTTTAACGACGAGTTAAATAAAAGGATATTTACATAAAACCCAACCCAAACCCAATCCCAACCCAACACCCCTTCATAACGAATGCACCCCTTAATTACTAATACCCCTTCATTACGAATGCACCCCTTCATTACTAACGCCCCTTCGTTACGAATGCACCCGTTCATTACTAACACCCCTCATACCGAATGCACCCGTTTCATATGATTCATTACCGCGTTGTTTTAAAGTTTTCGTTCGCGACGCTTTGTTCAGTTTGCGCAGGCCCCTATCACACCCCTATCACCCCCCGACGCCGCCCGCACCGATTATAGACTCGCGCTTGATTGACAGACGTCGCAGGACAGACTCACGTTCTACACGAAGATACACGCGCCGTGGGTGGTTCTTTCCAAGATGGCGCAGTTCATGCGAATCAAAGTTCCGATTAAGGTGAGTTTCGATTATTCTCTTTTATTCCCTATAGCGTTATGTTGCTGCTGCGGTCACGTGACACGATTACGTAGTCACGTGATATTATGATGTAGTCATGTGACACTATGCAGCGATCATGTGACATTTTGCTGTAGTCATGTGTCATCAGGATGTGACTACAACATGACTGCATCAGTTGCACATGACTACAGGTATGTCCACTTCTCTAGTCATGTGACACCATAATGCGATCATGTGACATTATGATGTAGTCATGTGATACTATGCTGCGATCATGTGACTATATGCTTCATTCAATAATAATAATCTTAATCTTTAGTAATATTCGTTATTATTTATTATCGACTAGTTTTCATCCTATTCTAATTAAGCACATTTATTGTTATGTAATAATGGCGCTGTCAATAGTTTAATGAGTTATATATATATATACATATATATATATATTACATACAACTCTCACTTATACTTGTAAATATCTTACTTTTATATTGCAATAAATCTTATGTTAAAATTTTTAAATACTATTAACGCATTATTTTTGAAATATCTCTATACGCACCCGATACTATATCGTACATTCTCCCCTAGAAATACGATATAGAAGAAGACGCCACCACGTGGCTGGAGTCGCTGTCCTTCAATCCGTTCACGCGTAATCTGAAGGAGGTTCCGGAAGAGGAAAGTTTCTTTACCGCAGACTATAATGAACAGAGAGAAGATTTGTTAGTTTATGATGTCCTCTGCATGTCCTTTGAATGATAGTGTAGTCAATATATGTATATGTATATATATATATATATATATATATATATATATATATATATATATATATAGTGAACCCTAGATATACCACCAACCTTGATATAATGCTAATTATATCCGTAACTAATTTACAGCCTTTATATTACATGTTATATTTGATATAACTCCCAAATAGGCCTATCCCTGGTTTGGCAGTATATCGGATACACTGTATATATATATATATATATAAACTACATAAATATATAAGTTAGGTGGGAATGATTTTATAATTACAACGATGATAGTTCATTAATAAAAATCAGATAATAATAAAAATATATATATATATATATTTATTAATTTTGGGAAATTTAATTAATTTTTTTTATACATATTTATACATTATTTTAGCAGATATTTAAATATTTATTAATTTTGTGAAATTTGTATAACAATTAATTCCGCCATATCTAATAACACATGTTGTAACACTTCCCTTCATCTCTATCCCAACCGCAGGCTCCCTTACTCCATCTCATTCCTTTTGCACATACTCTCTCACTTTCTTACTATCTCACTTATATACATTAGGAGAGCTCGTTTTGGTAACTTTTTTAGTTCCCTTCATATAAAATTGCCATCTCGCTCGGAATAACTCCTTTTAATCATTACAGATATAATAAAAAAAATAATAATTGAAATCTGACAAAAATTCAGAAAGCGAAACCATATTCAAAAATATATAGGAATTTACATTGAAAATTTATGAAAAAATTTAAATTACAGATATATGAAATAAAAAATTGTTTACAAGTAAAAATTGTATATTAGCATATGTAGTATATAACAACCTCCTTAAAAAATATTTTAAAATATTTTTTTTAAATAATTAAATCTATCTACGGAAATTTTAATTTAATTTTTAAATTTGTTCTAAATTGAAAAAAAAAATTAGCAATGGAATAATAAAAAAAAAATATATATATTATATATATCTATCATCATTATATGAATATAAAATTATAAGTATTGTTATAAAAATAGCATATATTTATTCAAAAAATGACTTTTATTGAGCATTTTAACAAAAAATTAATTTTGGGGTTAAATAATCGTAAAAAAATTGTTGTCAGAAAATTAAATATTTTGTTTTTTTATTATACCTCATAAATATCAATTATAGGCTCACAACAAAGTTTGATCCTTAATTAAAATAATTTATCAAAAAAATAGTCGAATAAATTACATTAATAAAAAAATAAAATTAATTTTAAATTTTTAAATAATTTTTTACTTTATTAATATTATAATTTATACACGTATTTGCCAAATATTTTATTTTTATGACAACGCGCATTTGCACAAATATATAAAATACATAAGAAAAAATTTCTATTTATAGAAATTTACATTGTAAAATAAATGAAATATTTCTTCATTAAAATACACTTCGCTTTACCAATATTACATATTTTGTGATGAAACTTTCCAAATATGTTTATTATGACATGTATGACCTACTGTAACTGAGAGAGAAAAACTTTCAAAAACGGGCTCCCCTAATGTACATCCATCACTACCATTCATTAATTTGCATTCTTAGAATTTATATTGTGTATGTTGTATTTATATTATGTCACAATTATTCCTTTAATAATTATTGAGATTTTATAAAATATCACATATTTATTATACAATCTCATAGTGAATTATTACCTTAGAAAAAACTTATGATTTCTGAGAAAAGATCAATTCTTATTACCTGATCCATTTGTAACTGTATTATCAATTAATTCTATTTACTTTTTACATCATCTATCTAGTTATTAATTATTCATTCCTGCCCCAAGAGATGAATACTTTTGTGAGCCACACCCCCATTTTCACAGAATTATATAGAGTGCCCTTTTTTCATATTCTATAAATTACCAATGTGAATTTTCATTTTTATATATTGATTAATACCAAAGAAAATAGAAATGTACTACATAACTATATTAATATATTAAATATATATTTAAATACATAAATATATATATATATATATATATAATGTATTAAATAACTATATGTATTACATAATTATATATATATATATATATATATATATATATATAACTATACATAATACATTATAGTTATTAGTATTTAGTAATTACAATACTGTATTTTGTAAATATTATTTACTAAATATTGTTTAGTTATATCAAAGATTTTCCGAAGGAAAGATATAACACTTACGCAAAATCGTGTAATTCGAATTTGTATACAAAATACCCTGGTGCCACCTATAGCGGGTTACTTTTAGGAACTATGCGTTGTTTATAATGTAAATTCGTATTTAACTATACACTTTTAAAATGTTAAATAATATGCTTTAAATTAATATTTATATGATGAAAACTAAGTGTTCATTACTAATATATAACAAACAAATATGATATTTATGTTTTAAATGTTATAAGTATATATTTAGTGAGTAAAAGCTAATTTATATTGCATGTAATTTAATAGAGCAATGAAAACATTGTTGTTGAAAGATATATAATATATATGACATATAATATATATGACATATATATATAATATATATTATATATAATATATATGATATATGATATATATGATATATAATATATATGATATATAATATATATGATATATAATATCTGATATTTAATATCTATGACATATAATATCTATGATATATAATATCTATGATATATAATATCTATGATATATACTATCTATGATATATATATATATATGTATATCTGATATATTTTTAATTGTATATCTCCAATACTACATTCATCAAAACCTGAGTTATTATGTGTTCAGGACTTCAACTATCTGTAAAACCTTCTACTCATCTTAACCCTTCCTAACCACATACTGTAGTTATTAATAGTAATTGCTATTCCTCATCAGAATATAGTTATCTGACCTATTACCTAATAAGTAGTTAACATGACCTTAAACCTGTGATCCCACTAAACCCTTCTTTTTCTAATAGAGCTTAACATTATGATATTCATCATTTGTCTCTTATATATATATATATATTATAAGGTTCGAATTAGAGTATATATGTATATATCAAGGGGATAGGCGCCCTTCAAATCTAATAATGTGATTTAATATGTTCATGATTTACTATAGTTATGTTTATTGTTAATAAATCAGCCATGTTTACACAAATAATGTTAACACATTTCAAATCACTTATTAAATCGCATTATTTAGTATTCTACACTGGTTATTTTACTATCACATATCTTAGATATCATAAAACATGATTTGAATGTTTATATTTAATTATTTCATAATTTGTACATAAATGATAGATAATTGGATTAATTGACTCATTTAATGATATTTATAATATTATTCTATATAAAAATGAACCAAATCTGTCCGTTTAAAAATAGGGCCAGGTCAATCAAGAATAAAATAAAAAACTGAATAATAAAATATAAATACGCCTCCGTCAACAACTAATACCCCCCTAAACCCTCATACCCCCCACATCAACACCTAACACACACCTCGCCCCCGCGCACAGTTTCCTAATAGAAGACAAAGCCACCCTATTCACCCCGGCTCAGCGAAGCGCCATGGTCTACGAGATACTGATGCGGTGCGCCTTCGAAGAGAACGCGCCCCCGGACGAGGGTTTCCCGTCGCCCCAATACACTGAAACGGAGCAGCAGGGCGAGGAGGAGGAGGTTAAGAATAAAGTCGGTATAGACAGATGCATCCGACGGGGCTACTACGACCAGGCCTTCCCCCTTCACGATGTTTGTATTCGTGTTTACCCAGCTAATGACACCTGTAAACTGTTCGACAAACAGTAAAACACATTGTAGAATGTTATATTAATCTTTGTGTATAAATAAATACTATTACTACTACTACTACTACTACTAATATTACCTATATCTGGCCCCCTACTATGGAATAAACTTTCAAAGGATATACGTTCTATATCCACAACTACAATTTGTATAGTATTACTAAAATCTCATCTATTCTTCCTGTCATACTCTTAACTTTCACCCCATCCCTCTTTATTTCACCCCTTCCCCTTCACGATGACTACTATCTATATACAACTGCGATAGTATATACTCTACCCTCCATGGAATAAACTTCCAATGGGTTCTATATCAACAATTTGTATAGTATAACTAAAGGTGTTAGTCTAAAACCTCACCTATTCACCTATTCATACTCTTCCCTAAACCTCTTCCGTGTTCATAAACTTTCACCCCTTCCCCCTTCCCTCTATATGCTTACTATCTTTGTATACCTGAGATATTATATATGCTGCCCCCCATGGAATAAACTTCCAATGGATATACAATGTTCAACCAAAACTACCATTTAAATATCATTCGTATCTATTTCATAACGTTAACTTGCCCAACCGAAATGATCATGATACCTCGAAACTTGTAGTAAAAACCAACATTTTATAGAATAATGATCGTTATAACATACCACTAATTATAAACCAATAATTGTAGAGATATACCAAATATTGTTTAAATTAACTTTATACTCGAAAATTATAGAAATATATGCAAATTTCTAATATTCTAGAAAATCATATTTATATGTATAGAAATTGTAATTATTGGAAATGTAGGTATTTAGTCAATTTAAAATTTGATGAATAATGTCATATAAAATGTGATATTATCACCAATTAGTATACATATTTTCCATAGTATATATTTATATTAAATTCCTACTAACTATTGTTTTTATCATTTCATAACTATCATTATCTTTATTCTGTTATACCTCTAAAGCTGGACACTGATTCATGACATGTGTAAACCATAATTATTATTCTCATTTATTATTAATTATTTATTAATTTATTATTTATTATTTATTAATTTATTATTTATTATTTAGTTATTTATTTATTAATTACTTATTATTAAATTATCGTTTCATGTAATTTCGTGTGCATTTAACGCTCAATAAACTACATATCTAATAAGCTATCTACCTATCCTATGATATACTACACATACTACATCGCTATTAATCATCACTTTCATCATCTCGCAGTCCCCTTTCTTCTACGAGACATCGCAAAAGACTCCCAAGACAGACAGACAGATCTTGTACTCGACTTGGGCTAGATTCGGCCTCTGGTACTCCTATCAGCCTCTCGATCTCATCAGGTCACCACACCATCATCTCACTAGGCCTATGTGACTGTATACCTGTAGATATTACATGATTAAATAGAGTTTTATTAACTAAATATAGATAGATATATTTTTTCATTTTTACTATTTTATCTATATTTTTGTTTAGTGTATTATTTTATAGTACTTATTATTTATTTTAGTTATTTATTTATAAATAATAAAAGATGATTTCATAATTTTATGTCAAGTTCAAACAATTTATATTATTTTTCTATTTTATTCATTGTATTGTATGTAAACAGGAAGTCATCTAATATTTTATAATATTTTATTTATATAGTTTATATGGACTTGCTTTAAAATTAAGGGTAATTGTCTAGATAAGCTTTAGCTTCTACAAAAACCCTAGTGTAAACCTAAATCTGATAATAATAATAATAATACCTGTAGTTATTACATGCGCTTAATTGTAATTAAGTATTTTAGTAATCATTTCTATCACCGTTAATGTTAGCATATCACCAGCACTGTCTTCTTCATCACTATTATCATTACTATGTATCCATCATCATCATCATCATCATCATCATCATCAATATCATCATTAATGTTAGAATTCCTATTATCATCATCATCATCTTCATTAACATCATAATTATTATCATCATAATCATTAATGTTAGAATTCCTATTATCATCATCATCATCTTCATTAACATCATAATTATTATCATCATCATTATCTTCATCTTCTTCATCATCAGCATCATCATCATCATCATCATCATCATCATTATCATCATTACCATCAACACAATTCTCATTTTCTAAAACACCTCCTCCTCCTCCTCCTCCTCCCCATCACATTTAGTTAGCCACCCCCTCCTCCATTTTTTACCCCTTTCTAACCGCACAGGCGCTACATGGGGGAGAAGATTGGTATTTACTTTGCGTGGCTGGGGTTCTACACTGTGATGTTGATACCCCCTTCTATTATCGGTGTGTGCGTGTTCTTCTACGGGGTGTGGACTCTGGGCGACAACTTCCCAAGGTTAGCCTCATCATTAGCCTCGCTATAGAACCCAATGTCACTTGAATGTCACTTGAATGTCACTTGAATTTCATTTAAATTTATTTTGAATTTATTTTTATTTTTATTTGAATGTCACTTGAATTTCATTTGAATTTCTTTTGAAATTTCATTTTAATTTATTTTATTTTCATTTAAATTTCACTTGAATTTCATTTGAATGTCACTCTAGATGTATATACACACTAGCCTATGATATTGATATACAGGCTATATACAGGCTATATACAGGCTATATACAGGCTATATACAGGCTATATACAGGCTGTATAATACAGCATTACTAGATATGATTGTTTACCACAAGTGAATCATGCTCAATATAATAAGCCCGCATTCATTATCCACTACCATTACGACATATAATGTCAGCCTCCCAAATCACTTGTCAAAGGGGACATCCCCTTAAGGTCAAATGGGACATCCCCTTAAGGTCAAGGGGTACTACCCCTTAGTATTGGCACTTAACAGTTAATTTCTCACTCATGTAAAGTTTTACAATAAACACTAAATATTCATATATTTAACACTTATTTATTTATAGTTTTTTAATTTAATGCAAAATAATTTGTGGCATTTTAGCTATGTAATGTTCGTTTTCCTGGATTTATAATTAAAATGTTTAAATATATGTTTTTGATATTTCTATTAAATATAATAATAATGTTACAATAATGTACATATTTTGTATCACCTATCTAGATTAAATACAATGTTATTGAAATTATATTATACTAATTCACATTTTCCAGGAAAATAATTTAGTATAACAATAATAGTAGTGATTTAGTACCTCTATAGTAGATTATAATAACAATAACAATAAACAGTAACAATATTATGCTCTATATATTATTTGTGATTAATTTAATACAAATTTCTCTCTTTATATATTACAATATGGAGTAATTCAATGTTATTGTATATTTTAATAGATATGATTAATATTTTATTATAAGAGTATATTAATATAACATATTGAGAATATATATTTTATATATATGTGAATACGTTATATAAATTATGAAAAAAGCATTGCATTGCTGATGGTGTTTGGGATATATTTATACACAATACTAAACTTACAATATAACATAATCAATACTATATTTATATCTATAGCTTAATAAGAGATACTATAATAGATACTATAATAGATACTATTATAGATACAGTATCTAAGATACTAAAAAATATAATAGTACAACAAACAATCTGTTATCTGTAATGAATTAAAAAGAATCTATAATTACATAATATAATAAGTATGAATGAGTGAGTGTGGTTTGTATATAATATAGTATATATTATATATATACTGTATACTATATACTTACTATTATTTTCATTATATATATATTACATACTGTGTGTGTGTGTGTGTCCTACATGACATTCAATACCCACCCTAGTACAGTGTTGTACCTAATACAAGTATTGAGTTCCTCATGTGTGTGGTGCATGTATACTGCATATCTATTTATAGCATAATATTCATAATGTGCTTTATAATGGGGGTACTAGTATTTATGTGTATAATTAGGCATTCTATTATATATATATATATATATATATATATATATATATATATATATATATATATATATATGCATGTGTATTTGTGTAGTTGTATTTCAATTAAACTATAGAAAAAATTGAAAATCTATAATTTCAATGATAATTTATCACTGTTGATATGCAATATACAAATCATAAAAAATATATAATTTATTGAATAATATATTTATTATTTAAATATCTATATAATACATACATATATATATATAACTCTAAAATATACATATATTTATATATTTTATAATAAGTATATCATTATGATAATAACATACTATGTTTAAAATAGACACGATTAATATGATATAATATATATATATCCCACTCCTTCTTCAACACTACCACTACCATCACTACTACTATCATCATTAATACCACCACTACCATCACCACCACTTAACTCCATCCTCAACATTACTACCATCACTACTACCACCCCATCCTCACCCTCACTCCCACCCCATCCTCACCCTCACTACCACCCCATCCTCACCCTCACTCCCACCTCACCCTCACCCTCACTCCTACCCCATCCTCACCCTCACTCCTACCCCATCCTCACCCTCACTCGCACCCCATCCTCACCCTCACTCCCACCCCATCCTCACTCGCACCTCATCCTCACCCTCACCCTCACTCCCACCCCATCTTCACCCTCACTTCCACCCTACCCTCACCCTCACCACAATTACCACAGCGAAGATATCTGCAATGAAGCTGGGGCCGGTAACTTCATCATGTGTCCTCTTTGTGATGGAGGATGTCCTTACTGGAGGCTGAAGGTCAGTAACATCCTACCTAGCAGTCTAAATAGCGCATTCCTTACATTGCTAGCATCTCGATAATGTTACGCATAACATTTGAAATATTAATTATGAAATAATTGTAATATTAATTAATAATTTTAATCAACAATAACTCATTGATAATAAGGAAGTATGACCTTTTTCCGTCGTAACGTAATCCTTTTATATTCGGTGTAGTCGAGTGATATCTTATAATCTGACCTCTACATCACCTCTAAATAACCTCTACCTGACCTCTATGAAATGTTTACAGTCAAGTTGTACCTATGCTAAACTCACCTATCTGTTTGACAACAAGGCCACGGTATTCTTTGCATGCTTCATGGCGGTGTGGGGTTAGCAACATCATCATCACCATCATCATCATCATCATCATCGTCGTCATCACCACCATCACTGTCATCGCCATCATTATCATCATCACCATCATCAATAGCATCACCATTATTATCATCATCATCATCATCACTGTCACTGTTCTTCATCACTGTTCATCATCATTATCATCAACACCATCATCAACATCATTATCACTATCATCATCATCATCATTATCACTATCATCATCATCATAATTATCACTATCATCATCACTGGCATCAACATCATCAACATCATTAACATCACCATCATTATCACTATCAACATCATTATAATGATCACCTAATCTCTATCACCCCCATAACACCCACCGTAACTTTCACACCCCACGATGAACAGCTTCAGTTTTCCTTGAGCTGTGGAAACGGAAGCAGGCGGAGCTTCAATATGACTGGGACGTGGCTAACTTTCAAGAGGAAGAGGTTAGCCCCTCCCCTAACACCCATAGCCCCGCCCCTTAACACCCATAACCCCGCCCCTTACTACCCATAGCCCCGCCCCTAACATCCATATCCCCGCCTTACCTAAATGTTACCCCATGTTACCTAAACCCCCTACCTCCCTCCTCAATTACAAAGTATAATGGCTATGCCCTATAGCCCCGCCCCTTATCATATCATAAGAACCCTACCTTCATCTATCCTCTGTTACGCAGAAGGAGGAGTATAACCCTACCACCCTGTTCTACCCTTATTACCGCCTAACCCTGCCATCCTGTCACTACCCTTATTACCGCCTAACCCTACCACCCTGTTCCTACCCTTATTACCTCCTAACCCTGCCACCCTGTTCCTACCCTTATTATCGCCTAACTCTACCACCCTGTTCTACCCTTATTACCGCCTAACCCTGCCATCCTGTCACTACCCTTATTACCGCCTAACCCTACCACCCTGTCCCTACCCTTATTACCTCCTAACCCTGCCACCCTGTCACTACCCTTATTATCGCCTAACCCTACCTCCATTACAGAGAATACGACCAGACTACGAGATGAGTGTTAAAGATGTGAAAATGAACCCCATTACAAAGGTTGCTACGACCCTAATGACCTTCATATGACCTTTACACTACTACCTCCATAATACGGCTTTTATACAAACTTCATTTTGATTGATACACTGATATCTTCAGTCTTCTATTGGTATATATATATAATGACTTCACACATATACCTTTATATTTCTACCACTCTAATTTATAATATTAATACGATCTTTACTTAATCTTTACTTTGTAATCCTGTGTTACCCATGTTCTAGCATATATGTTGTTATACATTACGCGCTATTCTTTACGCTGACCTTTACACTTCCCGCCTGTACACAGATGCTTGAACCTTTCCTACCGATGTATAGCAAGTTCATCAGGCAATGTACGTCTGCTGTTGTTATCTTCTTTATGGTAAGTGCATCTACATCTACATTTATATTTACATCTACATCTATTACTACATCTACTACTACATCTACATCTACATATACATCTACATCTACTACTACATCTACATCTATATCTACATCTACATCTACTACTACATCTACTACCACTACTACTATCTATTCAATCTATTATATTGGGTATACTATCTACTATAATGGTAATCTAACAACTACTACTATTGTATACTATATATTGTATGGTATATATATATATATATATATATATATATATATATATATATATATAAATATATATTTATAATCTATACATTATATAATTATAATGATTATTCTTGAATGCTGCTGCGTTCAATGTGTTCCTATACTACCACCTATATGGAAACCTCTACCTCCATATACAGTACATGTTATATCTCAGTAGTTTAGCTGACATTTCAAACCAATCATTTTGGCTGAGATTAAAAACGGGATGCAGAGATGTTGATTATAGTTTTCTAATTGAATGAATAGTATCAACAGTAATTCACTACCACCATATTGTTTACTTAATTACGAAGTTACATAATAACCATCAAGTAAACTATGTAACATTAAACAATAAAATGTATGTTTCTCTATTATTCGCCGATTCACAGATAAGTCTAGTGTTGGGAGCTTTGTTTGGAGTTATCATTTATAGAATGATCATTGTTGGTTTGTATTCGCTGCATTTCTATAATTGTCGCGCTCTATTGATTTTATTAATATTTTATTCATTTCGTTAAAATACCCGATATTTGATGAATTCTACTATTATTGATTGAGAAATCAATACCACTATTAATAACTTATATAATAATAGTTGCAAATAGATTAATATTATTGAATATATTTGATATCAATATATTAATATATATAATAATGAAAATAATAATTATATAATATTATAAATTTGTATGTTTATAATAATATAAATACAAATATTCAGAATCATTTATTTCTAAAGGACTTCGAATAAGATGTAAATATTTCCTTTCGTTTCACAACAGATATAATCATAGATTATTACTAATTGAATTCATTACTTTCAAATACTTTAAATATAAGTTTTAAATTTAAAAATGAATTATTTAAATTATATATAATAATAATAATAATAATAATAATAATAATAATATTTATTAGAAGAATTTTAATAATAATTTTTTTTTCCCGTTAATTATAATAATATTTATATGTTTCATTCTAAAGGGCTTCAAAATATATACAATATTATATATATATACATTTATTAGTCGAGTTGTCTACTATTAAACATTGCACAGTTGTTAACTCGCCGCGTCTCACTAACTAGGTTTACTTTACGCGGCTGAAAATGCAATGTTTGTTCAGAACGCAAAGATCATAACCACCGTCACTGCCGCCTGCATTAATCTGGTAGTCATCATTCTTCTCAATAGGGTTATTATTCGACCTTCGCGTCTCTGATCTCTGTGTATGGTGCGATGTCGTCGTCAATTATATCGCCCCGTATGTTTATTTTAGAGTAATTCACTTGTTTTAAATTAGTCGTTTATGCTTTTAATTATATTGAATAGTAGTCTATTAAAAATAATGTAGTTTATGATTACATTTAATTTACTTCTGTATAATAATAATATATGTATGTATGTATGTATATTTGTAAATATATTATTATTATTATTATTATTATCAGATTTAGGCAATGCCAGGGTAATTATAGAAGCAGTGGGTTGCTTATCGAGACAATTACGCCTAATATATATAATAACATTTTCAGATATACCAAGAGATCGCGGTGTGGCTGACTAAATTAGGTTCTTATAAATACTTAAATAACGTTCTGTGTTCAAATCAAGTTGCTATCATCCTACCATATAGCGTCTTGTGTAATATATCGCATAGTTGTCATAATAATCACGAATATTAAAGTAATTCATCATATTAATTAATTAATTCGGTAATTTTGTTTACGATCTCTACAAAGCACATTTGAAATGGCGGCGTAGATACTTATCTCGTATCATTCAGTTTATCGTGGATCGCTTATGTAGTAGATTGAACACCAGGCATTTCGTACCGTAACAAAAATCAATTTCACTTATATATCGAGGGAATATTAGCTCCGAAGGGGATGTCATTAGAGCCATATATGGTTATAAGTGAAAACTTCATCTAAATTCCTGGATGGCATGAAAGAACTCTACCAAATAAAATAACAATAACAACAAAAACAATAACAATATTCTATTGTGTTTCATAAATAACACATACATATGCAATTATTGTTAATTCATAATTTATCCTGGGAATTTAACAATATTTAGCTTGTTTCTAAATTTGAATATTTACCACAGATGAATCACCATTCGACGAAATTTTATATATTCGCATGAGTCCGATATTTATTACATTTTTTTTTAATATATTATTTGTAATTTAGATAACGGTTTCTTAAAATCAGGATTAATATATATTAGTGTAGATCTAAATTATGGGTGAAAATCTGATATCAATCAACACAAATAATGCATTACATAATACTACTAATTATATGCTTTTTAGTTTCTGTCAACAAAAATTATGAAATTTATCAAACTATAAATAACATAAAAAGCATCTTTTATAGCACCATATAATTAAAAATCATTTATTGTATAAGTATATTTTTAATTTGCATGATTTGCATGATTAAATAATAAATTTTATTTTATAATGTTTTATAACCTTTGATGATTTAAAAAATAATATTCTTTAATTATATTAATTATATATTATCATTACTTTATTCTATACTAAATTTCAATTTAGATTTCTTCTCGATTTCGGTTTACTTTTCTACATTTTGCATTCTCTATCATTCCTTATACACATTTATATTATCTATTATCTATATGTTGTTCGTATAATTATATGTTATTTATTAATAGTGTTTATATTTTTAGTTTTAAATATTAGTTTTTGATTATTATTTGATTAGATATTATTAGAATTTATTTTTTAACTATCGGTTATTTAGTATTTTTATAATTTATATATTAAATTATATAGATTTTAATATTCGTTATCATTTCATATATATAATTTACATATTAATGTATAGCGTTTATATATTAGTTTTAAATGTTTGTTATATTAGTCTTCATTAGAATTTCTTATATATTATTTTTTCACTGCATTTATTTTTCATTAATAAAACTTTAGATGTGCTTTATTCGGAATAATTATTTTACATTATCTCATTCAAAAGTGTATATTCTAAAATAATATTGTAGATAATTATAATTATTAATATTGTACTCTTTTTTCGATAAATTTAATACATAATTACGAATAAAATTATAACTCGATATACTCGTAGATATAATTTGTAATAATAGATAAATTATATTTCTATTGAAATATAGGGAAAATAAATAAAACATATCTGTCTATCATACCTCGCTGTACGCTTTATAGTAATATATATCTAGTAGAGGTTAATCATTACACTGTGATATCGGTATTTCCTATTCTATTTAGTTCTGAAGGTCATACGGTATTCAGTAGAGAGATACAAAGAGAGAACATTAATGTGAGGGAGGCCTGCACGAACTATCATAGCTTACATGTAAATAGGCGATACATAAATGCATTTAGAATAGTGCGCACGTATTATTAAATTCAACCAATTTTGTTGTAATATATTGCTAAATCGTTCTCTCTTCCTTTCTCTCTACCTACTAACTTCCTACATAAGACTACCCTTCTTTCATCTTTACCTCCCCCTACTAATTGCTCTACCTATATTACACTGCATAACCATCTCCCTTCTAACTACCCTACCTATATACACTGCTTAACTCTATCTCTCTCTCTATCTCTCTCTATCTCTCTCTATCTCTCTCTCTCTCTCTCTATCTCTCTCTCTCTCTCACACTCTCTCTCTCACACTCTCTTTCTCTCCCTACTAACTGCCCTACCTAAACTACCCTGTTTTCAACCCCTCCCCTCCTTCCCTACTGACCACCCTACCCCTACACCCATCAGAATGTCCCAGAACTGACACCGAATACCAGGACAGCTTCACGTTCAAGATGTTCCTATTTCAGTTCATCAACTTCTACTCGGCGATATTCTACGTGGCGTTCGTCAAGGGAAGGTTATTACCCAGCATGCACTAGCTACACGTCTGCTATCCTAACTACATCATAGTCTTTGTACTCTCCCTATGAATGGCTGCTCTCTAGCAGTGTGTTCAATATGAGGTGGACACATGTTACATTTATAGTTTTAATACAAAGTACAACAAGTAACCTACAGACTTGAAACAATCACAATTACCCCTGAACAATAGCACTACTATTAGTACTACTATTATCACTACTACTACTACTCTCATTACCTATCCACGCGTTCCTCCTCATTTACCACCACCGCTTCACTGTAAGCCTAATCCCCTACCTGTTATCACCACTACCCCTACCTCCTACCACCCCACCACTACACACACCACCCCACCACTACCCCCACTACCACCCCACCACCACCGCTTCACTGTAAGCCTAACCCCCTACCCTGTTATCACCACTACGATCACCACCCCACCACTACCCCCACTACCCCCACCCCACCACTACCAGCACCACTGTAAGCCTAACCCCCTACCTGTTTCACCACTACCCCCACTACCCCACCACCACCACCGCTTCACTGTAGGCCTAACCCCCTATCCGTTATCACCACAGACTTGTGGGTAGACCCGGGGCTTACGACTACAGACTGGGGGACAGAGCCGAAGAGGTTATTATTAACTTGTGTTCAACTGGTGTTCAACTGGTGTTATATCGGGTTGATCGGGATAATTATCAACTCTCTGCGCGGATACACATTCTATAAAATTCTAAAACCTTCATTCGCATTTAAGGGGATCCCGCACATAACACGCAATTTGCCAATTTCGTGTATAAATAGATAGGAAAAATATAGGTCCACTAAAAAAAATAGAACTGATATTCTATTCATTCAATTGACCTAATTTTGTTTGTAATGTATTCATAACATATACATGCATAGGAAAATAGAAAGTTATTTTTAATATTATTATTTATTATATTATATATATCTAAATTAAAAATTAGCAATACTAAAATGATGGTATTTCTATAGAAATTATCATTTTATACAATGAATTCTATACATTTTATTAATTATCTCTCTATTTTTCTATTCACATAATTAAATTCTACATAAAGCAAAAAAAATTAATATTATAATTATAATAGTTTTTATGTTCTATATATTTGAATGCACATACCTAGCACGAAATAATTATTCTGAGAAAACAGCGTTTGAAGTTTGATAGCATAAGAATGTAATATTGAATAGCATATAATAGCATTATATTATCGTGAAAAAACACATTTTTATGCAATTTCTAGACTGAATTCATGTCTAATTTTTTTTGAGATAGTAAAAAACACTAGAATAAGTATTATTATGTAATAAAAAAAAATATAAAAAAAAATAAATTATCATCACTTTAAATGTGCTCGTTTATTAATTAAGGGATCCCCTTAAATTCGATATATTTAAATAACAATTTATTTTTTATAATTGTATCTTTATATATATATTTTATAATA
This sequence comes from Osedax fenrisi, assembly GCA_964019155.1. Taxonomy (NCBI): domain Eukaryota; kingdom Metazoa; phylum Annelida; class Polychaeta; order Sabellida; family Siboglinidae; genus Osedax; species Osedax fenrisi. Next base: position 21,384,283 of record OZ025246.1, read on the forward strand.
CGATGTCATAATACTATTGCTGCGTTAGTACTATCCACCAGTTTAACACGCCCCCCCCGTTACATAACAAGCCCCCATTACATAACACGCCCCCCATAATATAACACGGCCCATTACATAATACGCCCCGTTATATAACATACCCCCATTACATCACACACCCCATTACATAACACGCCCCCTCACTACTTAACACACCCCCATTACATAACACACGCCCCCTGTTACATAACACGCCCCCCCCCATTGGTTAACACGCCCCCCGTTACGCCCCCAACACAGTGTGACCCCGCCGGTTGCCTGATTGAACTCTGCATTCAGTTGGCTATCGTCATGGTTGGCAAGCAGGCGTTCAATAACTTCAAGGAGATCCTACTACCGTTAGCTGCACTAGCTTACCCCAGTAGCTTACCCCCCCTTACATCTTCATCCTTGTATTGTTGATGTTGCCACTGCTCTTCTTGTGTGGCTCTATATGTTGTACCGATTACATGTGCTATTATACATTGATATATATCAAATACAACAACTTATATAATATACGAATACAAATACTAACACAAATAACACATTACAGTTAATTATTCGAATATAACTACAAAAACAGTGTATTTAAATCTGTATGTCGCATGCCTGTAGCCTAGTGACTCCATCGTCGTACAGTCAATGTTATGTGTAAGCACGTCTACTGTCTGAGATAGAGTGCACTAGCATGTGATGTATACGAGGAAGGGGGCGTGGCTTATAGTGCACGTCAACTGTCACTCTAGCGCATTAGCATCATGACCTATTTCCTGTTTCTAAACCGATTGATTTGTGGTAGGATATTCATTTCTTTATATTTATAATTTTACTCTTGACTCGGTATAATAATTCCACCTTCAAAGTCTCCTTCATTAAAGTCTCATGCTTCTCTTCGACCTATAGTTCTTGATGCTATAATATTCACAATAACGTAATCCCCAATAATCTTGTGCAATCTATATATTTATTATTGTCTACGTCTTAATTATTCAAGTTATTTAATTATCCGTTTATTTGTTTGTCTCCTTACCAATGTATATCAGTGATATTTTTATTAACTGTATTGGCGTATATAAACTATATAGATATATATATATATATATATATATATATAGCTATTTAATCCGATACTACTACTAATACACCCACTCATGCTATACAGCAAGATGATGAACTACTACAGACAGAAGAGAACCCAGAAGGAGATGGTCATCGGAGCAGTGTACACGAGATGGGAACAGGTTAGAGAACTTCCTGTTAATGGGTCACTACCATCGATATAGTGAGAAATTGGACGCTCGCAATTGACGCACGCAATGTATGTAAAAGATAGATACACGAATGACACTTTTTTCGATAAATTAACAAAATTGTATCAGTGATTTTGATTGAATATTAGTCATATTATATATGTCAAATATTAAAACAGTAGGCTTTTCATCGAAATAGATTAAAGTGACTTCTATCTATATCAATGGATTTAGATTATAAATATCAATAAAATAGTATGATATCTTCAATTTAAATACACAAAATTACGAGGAATGTTGATATGATGTATTTTAAATATATAATTTTATTTTTAGTATAGATAGTACATAAAAATTGGTAGTAATTATCAATATATATATGTATAAATAAATATTATTATAAATAAAAAGTAGTGGGCCAGATAGTTGGTTTCGACTGCAGCGCCCGTAGCGGATAGTGCCATACACTACATTCAATTGCACAGGTCCACTTTATCACTATATCGATGGTCACTACCTATTGTAGTGGTCACCTACCTATTGTCTTACTGCTCGTGTGTGTACCATACACGCACACACTCTTGTGTGATGGAATACTGATGCAATAAACTGTTTTTGTGAACGTAATAAATTTCTATTAATATATGTATATGTTTAGGTTTTTTCTATATTTAATATGAAAATATTGTTGTTAGCCAATAATAGGATATTAATATTTATTATTAATATTATATCAATATTATATTTATATATATATATATATATATATATTGGTTAATTGAAAAAATGTATATTATAATTGAATCTTGTGGTTTGATGACTAACTTTAACATTCCACAAAAGTTGTCATTTATATTCATTATTTAATAGATAAAAATCAGTTTAATTATTCTTTTAATAAAATATTTTCACATGGGAATTAAACTTAATGAAGTACATGAAGTATGCGGTGTAAGCGGGTACAGTTACAATGTACACTTAATCATGTTAATAATGATCTAGGTATACAATATTATAATAGTTATAATAATAATGATATTGTATTATACATAACATAAGATATAGAATACACACACACAAATATATATATATATATAGTAGGTTGGAGTGAAATTTGAAATAATTATGGCGATCTGGTTATGACTCGCGATAGTGATGTAACGTTATACGTGAATTAGTGACTAATATACGCCATCATTATTTCAAATTTTACTCCAACCTAATATATGTATATATATATATATATATATATATATATATATATATATAGTATATACACATATATACACAATGTACACAATATATACCTAAATATATACCTACATATAATAAGTACATGCTTATTAATGGAAACACATGCTTATTAGGATGCAGATTTGGAAGATCAAACTGAAATGGGACTTTTCGATGAATACCTAGAGATGGGTTTGTTGTTGTACACAATGTTGTTGTACACAATGTCTACGTATGAGTGCCCGGTGGACATGTCATAGTTATCGTTATAGTCTGTATTATTAAGATATTCTCCGTTACAAGTGAATCACTAAACTATATCACCTTCGCTATCATCGATACTAGTAGTGCTTCATTGCTCTCCCCATCTCCCCCCATCTCCCCCCATCTCCCCCCATCTCTCCCTGTCACTACCCATCACTACCCATCACTCCCCATCTCTCCCCATCACTCCCCATCTCTACCCATCTCCCCCCATCTCCCCCCATCTCTCCCTGTCACTACCCAACACTACCCATTACTACCCATCTCTACCCATCTATCCCCATCTCTCCCCATCTCTCCCCATCTCTCCCCATCTCTCCCCATCTCTCCCTGTCACTACCCATCACTACCCATTACTACCCATCACTACCCATCTCTCCCCATCACTCCCCATCTCTACCTATCTCTCCCCATCTCTCCCTGTCACTACCCATCACTACCCATTACTACCCATCACTACCCATCTCTCCCCATCACTCCCCATCTCTACCCATCTCCCCCCATCTCTCCCTGTCACTACCCATCACTACCCATTACTACCCATCTCTACCCATCTCTCCCCATCTCTCCCCATCTCTACCTATCTCTCCCCATCTCTCCCCATCTCTCCCTGTCACTACCCATCACTACCCATTACTACCCATCACTACCCATCTCTCCCCATCACTCCCCATCTCTACCCATCTCCCCCCATCTCTCCCTGTCACTACCCATCACTACCCATTACTACCCATCTCTACCCATCTATCCCCATCTCTCCCCATCTCTACCTATCTCTCCCCATCTCTCCCCATCTCTCCCTGTCACTACCCATCACTACCCATTACTACCCATCACTACCCATCTCTCCCCATCACTCCCCATCTCTACCCATCTCCCCCCATCTCTCCCTGTCACTACCCATCACTACCCATTACTACCCATCTCTACCCATCTATCCCCATCTCTCCCCATCTCTCCCCATCTCTACCTATCTCTCCCCATCTCTCCCCATCTCTCCCTGTCACTACCCATCACTACCCATTACTACCCATCACTACCCATCTCTCCCCATCTCTCCCCATCTCTCCCCATCTCTCCCCATCTCTCCCCATCTCTCCCTGTCACTACCCATCACTACCCATTACTACCCATCACTCCCCATCTATCCCCATCTCTCCCCATCACTCCCCATCTCTACCCATCTCCCCCCATCTCTCCCTGTCACTACCCATCACTACCCATTACTACCCATCTCTACCCATCACTCCCCATCTCTACCCATCTCCCCCCATCTCTCCCTGTCACTACCCATCACTCCCCATCTCTACATATCTCTCCCCATCTCTCCCCATCTCTCCCCATCTCTACCTATCTCTCCCCATTTCTCCCCATCTCTCCCTGTCACTACCCATCACTACCCATTACTACCCATCACTACCCATCTCTCCCCATCTCTCCCCATCTCTCCCCATCTCTCCCCATCTCTCCCTGTCACTACCCATCACTACCCATTACTACCCATCACTACCCATCTCTCCCCATCACTACCCATTACTACCCATCACTCCCCATCTCTACCCATCTATCCCCATCTCTCCCCATCTCTCCCCATCTCTCCTTGTCACTACCCATTACTACCCATCACTACCCATCTCTCCCCATCACTACCCATCACTATCACTGCCACCACTACCATAACTACCACCACTATCATATCCATAACCATTATCACCACTACCACCACCAACACCACCATCACCTCCAACACCACCACCACCACCCTCCCCACCACCACCACCACTACCACCACCCCCACCACCACCACTACCTCTACCATCATTACCACCACTACCTCTACCATCACTACCACAACCCCCACCACCCCCACTACCACCACCACCACCCTCTCCACAACCAGCGCCTCACTCTATTTCCCGTACACCTCATTACAGTTGTGCAATACGGATTTGTGACGATATTCGTCGCTGCGTTCCCATTAGCTCCTTTCTTTGCTCTCCTCAACAATGTATTCGGTTTGTAACATGGCAATGAGTGCCTCCATTATCACACACACACACACACACACACAAACAAACATACTCTTACACACACAAACACATACACACACAAACACACACACACACATATATAGGAACATATATATGCATACGCTTACATACATTTAGACACAGACACAAACAATTATGACGTTATCACTCTATTTCTTACAACTTATACGCAGACGACATACCAATAATAACAAACTCTACCCAACTACAAGACTGTTTATCGAACTACAGCACTGGCTTTACACATTATAACATACTACTACATCATAATATAGCCACATTATTGCTAATGACCATTATTGCTAATATAACAAATATTGCTAATGACCAGACCCAGTTAATATAGGCCAAAGCTCAGATAATAAGGATATAACTTGTTCTCTTGATTTATACATTTGAACTTATTATATTTAAATTATAAATATATTTTATAAACAATTTAACTATTTGAAAATATAAAAGTATAACAATATATACATACAATATATATGGATATTATTCAATATAAATCGAGTTACAAATTATTCTAATTTTCAAATATGTTTTAATAAGTATAATTATTTCTTTTATCTATTTATTTCAAAATACAAATTCTTATTTTTGTATATTTTATCAATACAAAATGCACAACACAATTTATTCATAGTGAGATCACTAACTTCCTATATATATATATATGTATATATGAACGCAAACAATAGAAGGAGTTAATAATTTCTTTAAAATTTCGAAGATGCACGGAAAGATAATAAATATATTAAATTAAAAGAATTTTGTCATGGCAACCATTATACTGTTGAGTACGATTTGTCTGTAATCTAATTTATAAAAAATAATTTATGCTCCATTAGTTTAGAAGATATGATTAATTCAAGGCAATATATTACTATCACTATTACAAACACACATTATTATATCCATAGCTAATTATTAGTACTATTTAATCTCATTTATATAAAATAGAAATAAAAAATGGTTTTTAAATACTTGTTATGTTATAAAAATTGATATATTATAAAATACAAAATAATAAGCCTATAATAAGCAATAGTTATTAAATACAATATGAATCATAAATAATGAACGATATAAACGTATTTTAAATTTTTTTAAAACAGGCTCAACATAAGAATTTTGAAAATCCCAAAATAAGCTATTTTGCTCTTTGGCCCATATTAACTGGGCCTGTTAATGACCCAAATATTGACTTCCCTGACATTATAATTAACCTAGATAAAATAATTCCCTATTCCCTAAATCTATGAAATTCATAGATATCTCTTTTAAATAATATTATTGAATTATTATTATTAATGAATTATTTAAATAAATACTTTCAATAACAACATAAACACATATACATACATACACACACCCACACCCCCATTACCCCCCATCACTCACTCAAATACACACCCCATCACACACACTCTCACACACAGAAGTACGACTGGACGCCTACAAACTGATCACACAATGGAAGAGACCCGTTGCAATGAGAGCTGAAGATATCGGTTAGTAGCTCCCCCTATATTTAGAGATTACTGCCTTCCACATAGTCATCTCTATTCTTTGATGTGTGTATACATTATATGGAGCGCACTATAATTAAAACCAGAATCCATAAATTTGATTATTAAGTATTGTTTACAAATGTATATAATTATGAAATTTACTAGTATATTATAATTTAACATTACTAATCCTTTTAAATATATAGTTTCTAACTATACTACTATAGTTATATTTATTATTTATGTTATAAAAATTCTAATAAAAGTGTTATAGTTTTATAAATAATAATTCTGTTCCTGGTACTGAATCTTAATCTGACACATGACTAAAGTTTATTCGTGACAGGGGTTCAGATGGTTTGAAATAACGATGCTATCTTTTATAGATTATACGTTTTAGATTATACGTGTAGATTATAAGATTATAACTTAACAAAAATAAAAATAATTAAAAATATATTACTTTATTTGAATTTCGTGTGAAAAAAATCAATTCATCATGAATACAAAAATATCAATCTCGTAACAACATAATAGTTATTGTATTATTGTTAGAGTGTACATGTATACGTATGTACGGTATCAGATATCAGATGATGTTAATACACCACTACTTTACAGGGGTATGGTATACCATACTGAAGAGTGTATCATTCTTTGCCGTGCTTTCTAATGTAAGTAATAACATGATACTTATTTTCCCTACTACTGATACTAATATTGACACTACTATTGACAATAATACTGACACTAATACCGACAATAATACTGACACTAATACTGACACTAATACTGACACTTTCTACTGATATAATAATTTAAACTTTTATTAAAAATATACAAATATAAAATTATATTAATTGTAATACTTTCATTATCACCTACACCACCACTGCCACTTCCACTGACACTTCTACTGACACATACACTGATATCTATATTACAGGTACCACTACTACTTACACCACTCATTGTGATACTATCATTTATAACACTACAACCACTGACATAATTACTGACACTTCCCATATTGACATTTCCACTACTGACACTTTCACTATTAAGGGGATTCACGGTCTTTAAAATAAAAAAATTTATAAACAACATTTTATTTTTAAAATAGATTACTACATGTATAATGTAAGATATGTCAAAATATCATATGTTAAAAACATATATAAAGCATAAAAAAACATAATTTTATAACACTACCTATTTCTAATAAAATAATAATTAAAAAAATGGCGCAAAAATTACGGTTTACATATATTATAACACTGTTTTTCAGCGCCATCTGTTATTACCAGGTCCATCTGTTGGTTTCATTTTATAAATGCTAGTGATTGGCCGTTGGCTTTGTTCTATAATAATAAGATAGCGTCATTTCATTATTATTATTATTTGATATGGGTCGATTGACTAAACGACAACTTTCGAGGCGTAATCGAGATACAATCAAGGTTTATATTATATATAATATGTAACTATTATATAACTATATAATAGTATCATATATTATTTATAAAACGTCAGATAAATGTGTTTATTTAGGAATATAATATCATAATATATTTACAATATTTCAATTTGATAATATTGAAACAAAGCAATTAGATTTTATTATATTTATGCTAATCAAATTTTATATTATATATAATATATAACTATTATATAACTATATAAAATTATCATATATTATTTATAAAACGTCAGATAAATGTGTTTATTTTGGAATATAATATCATAAAATATTTACAATATTTCATTGTTATAGATTTTACGGGTAGAGATGCTACAAGAGTGAAAGCCTCTAAGAATAAATAGGTGACAGAATCTAGGGAAGGGAGACGGGCAATAAGCCGGAGTGGCTCGGTAATTTTTTTTTGAAAATTGCTGCACATTTTTTTATATTAACTAGATAACATATTAAATTGAATACAAAAAAAAAAATTAAAAAAATTAATTATTGGAGGTGCATTAAAGTTTAACATGAAGAGATAGGAAGTTTAACATGGAGGAGATAGGAAATATTTGAAACTTCGATTTAACATCATTAAAATTTTTTTTTTTAGTTTTATCTGCAATTATAGTTTTAATTATATATTTTTGTATAAGATAATATTTGTACAATATTTTTTTTCGATTTTCCAGGAAATTGCCAGGAAATTTTGGAAAAATACAAAATATTTTAATTTTAATTAAAAAAAAATTATTTATAAAAAAATATAAACATAAATATATATACATAAGTATATGAGTGTACTATTACATGAAATTAATTTAAAAAAAATAATGTATAGTATAAAATATGGTTATTTATTCACTATTTTAATGTAAAAATATGATAAATTTTATATTTGAAAAAAAAAAGTTTACGCACTATTATAAACATTTTTTTTCAATCGACTGGATTAATAATAGGGTTTTTTTAAAGAATTTAAATCGTTAGAAATTTTTTAAAATATATTTTACTTTTTATCTTATTTTTTTATAAATTTTAAATTATTAGTTTGCTCTATCATTTTTTTTCTTTTGTAAATTTGTAAAAACCAAGATACAACTTATATTATAGAATTTAAAGAGCTTTGTAAAAATATAAATTATATTAATTTTAGATAACAAAATATTATTAAAAAAAAAAATCCCAATTTTTCCCATATTGGTCAGAAATGCTGATATTTTTTTTATTTCTATAAATATTTAGATAGCTATATTTATAATATATATATTATGTTAATTTCATTATATAATATTCATTATTGAATGAGTTATGTTATAATATGTATTATAAATAAATTAATACATTCATAATTTCTATCTACAAAATTAAACATTTTTACTAATTTTTTTTTCACAATTGTGGTCATAACTTTTTTTTAAATAAAAACTTAAAAAAACTAAGATATGACTTCTATTATAGAATTTGATAAGCATTCCAACTATACAAATTTTATTATAATAGCATAAATATATAAAATTTCATTTTAGTACCAATATCCCATATTCGAATATCTTTATAGTTATTATTTATACAGTAAGATTAGCCGATTATATCCATATATGTTGTTATTTGTCATTTAGTAAATGGTTTGGGGTTATATAAAATATAAAAAGGTGTATTAGTAAGAAGGTTCGTGGTTAAAAAGTATAATAAAATGAATATAGGTATTTGAAAATTAGTTGTTTATAATGGTTTATAATGTAATTGTCATGTGATTTCAATATAGGTAATAGCGGTATTTTTTCTATAGAAAAATATTTATAGGTATTTTTAAAAGCTCTGGCGCACGGCGAATACTACATGTAAAAAAAAAAAAAGTATACCATTGTGACAGAAATACTCCAAACATAAAATGCTAGAAGGTGCAGCAATTTTCAACAAAAAAAGTCCGAGCCGCTCCGGCTTAACGGGCAAGACAAAGAAGGCAAATTTCATCAAAGGATTATGGAAGTGGATTACTTTTATAATATCTAATAAAAAAAAAATCAATCATAATTATAATAAAATTTATTTTTTGTATATTTTTATTCTTTCATATGCAACTATAATATATAATAATAATAATTTATATAGATGCAATTTATTTCAAAAGCATGACAAATTATACAATTTATATAAATATAATATACAAATTGTAAGAATTAGCTAAACTAACTTTTACCATAATAATAAATGTCAAAAAGCAGATAAATAATATAGTCAATCTTTAAAATCAATTATCTCAGAATATAAGTTTTTTTTATGAACATTTCTATTTCTCAATGAATAATTGACTAAACTTGTTCAAATTTTGAAAGTATGTTTAGTATTATATGTATATTGTAGCTATAGAACATATTTGTGATTAGATGTAGAGTTTATAAATAATTGATAATTAAATTTTTTAAATAAATATTTTATTTTTAAAAAATTTTTATTTTTTAAAAATGTTGATATTTTCAAAACTATTATTCTAATCATTTAGAATTCCTATAGAACAATTAACACAATATATCTTAATGTTATGCAATTTAAATTATGGTAAAATCTTAATTATTTCTTGAGTTTTTGAATTTTCAAAAAAAAAAAACGTCCTATCTAATTACATTGAAATTTAAATACTGTGAACCCCCTTAATTGAACACAATCACAATTAACATATGTCTAAAATAGACACATCTCTACAATTGACATCTCCACAATTGACACATCTCCACAATTGATACTTTCACTATTGACATTTCCACTACTGATACTTCAACATCTGACACATCTCCACTACTGACACCTCTCCACTACTGACACTTTCACTACTACACTCCACTACTGACACCTCTCCACTACTGACACTCCACTACTGACACCTCCTCACTACTGACACCTCTCCTAGGCCTTCATTATCAGTCTGACGTCTGACTTCATACCCAAGATTGTGTACACCTACGTCGTGAGCGAAGACCGTACACTAGCTGGCTACCTGAACAGCTCATTGTCTGTGTTAGTATCATTGTTCACTAGCCTCCACCTGGTGTTCAGGTGAAGTACTATATAATTTAATGTTTCGCTGAGTAATTTATGCAGTGATATATATTTAATTTGTAAAAATCTAATACATTTTCATCATCTCGTGAGTTTTTCTATTTTCACAATTAATTATTTATCATATTACTACCCTATTTCACTACTATTTAACTAGCATATATTCATACTATTACCTAGTACATATTCTAGGAATATTCCTCCTTGTATATCGAACCTCTACTGTAACTTTACAACACCTATTGCAGATTCAATGTATCGCAACTGGAATACCCGCCTTACGACTTGAAGGTCGAAGAGTTTGGCAATGTCACCGTGTGTAGGTCAGACACGCCCCCCCCACCCACCTGATCCACTCTCTTCTAATTAGATGTCTAAGCCCTATTCTAATACTGTGGTCGCTGTGATAATATATACTTTTCAATTGGAAATTCTATACACAATTCCTCCATATTTGTACGTATGTCATACATAAATCATTATAAATCTTTATATATATATATATATATTATTTTATATTCGTTTATTTATAATGTTTTATGTCACTTTCGTTGTTCATATAACTCTCTCCGTATACTTTATCAATGAATACAAACCACATGTTTAACCTCGGAAAGCTGATTGTGTAGATTTAACATCGATTGTTGATGTAGGCTTTTTAACCCTACCAATTATAGTATAGCACAGTTTAGTATCGCATACACCGACCTCTAACCCTACTCTCCCCTACGCTCACCTCTGACCCTTACGCTCACCTCTGACCTCTACAGATACCCTGCGTACCGCCATCCCCCGGGTCACGATGACGAATACGGGTTCACCTCGCTGTACTGGCACATACTGGTCGCTAGACTTGCCTTTGTTATCATCTTTGAGGTAAGACCAGACACACTATAGATCAGTGGTTACCTATGGATCGTGACCCACACTTGGGTCATTGGGTTAATTTTGTAGGTCAATTTCTAAAAAATAATATAAAATAATATAAATGCTTTTATAAGCTAATTAAAGTTATGGTTTAGAAAAATTTAAGATGGAAATATATATATATATATATATATATATATATATATATATATATATATATATATTATAGTTTATATTATCGTTTATGATTAATATTAATAAAAAATTCAATTGTTTATTGGGCCATGGTATATTTTTAAATTAAGAATTAACAAAATAAAGGGTTATTGTGAAAAAAAGTTGGGAACCACTGCTATAGCTATTTGAATTGGGTAGAATGTTGTCAGATATGCAGTTGTTCATTAATGTATTATAAATAATTGTACCGATCCTAGTACAAAATGAAATGATATAATATTAATTTTAAATATTTGTAAATAATATGTTCATTTAACGATTGAATATTAATTTTACGTACATTGTATAAAGTGGTATTACACAATTTTAAATTTATATATATTTAAAATATAATTCCTATTAGATGTTATAATCATATATTTAAAACTACTATTTAAATATATTTCATATTGATCGATATATACAAGATATCTTTCTACCCTATTTTAATGTTTATATTATATAATCTAACAATTACATTTTTTTTATAAAATTTATATTATTTTCAAAAATAAAACTTTATCATTATTTATATTATAATAAAATATTTTATATATATTTATATATATATGTATCCATATAAATATAAAATATATAACAATAACAATATATATATATTTATATATCTGTTACCTATTTCTATAGTAGATACCATGCTTTTGAAACATACAATACAATAACTAATCATTCCCTTTGTTAATTACCACTGAACATACCACACCTACCCACACAGTACTAATTACCCCTTAACCCACTAACTACCCACTACCCTACACGGTCCTAACTACCCCATAACACATACCACCCCTACACACACTGTACTAATTTCCCCATAACCAAAACTGTCCTAACTACTCCCTAACCCACTAATTACCCCCTACCCCACACTATCCTAACTACCCCCTAACACATACCACACCTACCCCACATTGTACCTAACTACCCCCTACCTCACACTATCCTAATTACCCCCTAACACATACCACACCTACCCACACTGCCTAACTACCCCCTAAACCACTAACATACCACACCTACCCACACTGTTCTAACTACCCCCTAACCCACTAACTACCCCTTACCCCACACTGAACCTAATTACCCCATAACACATACCAACCTACCCCCACAGCACTGCGTATTCCTGTTTACATGGCTAGTGACAGTGATCATACCTGACGTTCCTATGGCTGTGAAGACGCTCATGCTACGAGAGATCTACCTCGCCAAAGAAGCTCGATTCAAACAAGACTAAGCCACTTTGTCTGCGCCAGTCGTTATTTATTTTATTCGTACTCTAAAGGGGGTCACATCCCACTAACAGTATTTCCGGAAATAATGTCCAGAAATTGATTTTCTAGTAAGTTGTAGTGGGATACCACCTTTAAATTACTATATTTCCGGCAATTTGGAGGAAAATAAGTAGGCATCCCACTACAATTGTAGTTAACTTGGTAGCGCACATCATTTTCTAGCAATCATTTCAGGACATCTTTTCCGGAAATACTGTTAGTGGGATGTGACGCCTTAAGATATTTCACTTTAATTACACGCAATATACGCGCGCACGACGACATAAGATTGTCGCGATGCGGATATTGTAATCGCATTCTAACACTGTGACCTCTATGATATTATTATCGATGACCTCTATTTTTATCACGTTTGTACATTAACTCCTCTCCCTCCGTCCAAAGCTTTTTCATATAATCACACATCGTATTTTTACATCTCTGATTTGCTTTTTTATCGTTCAGTTTTTTTCAGTTCGAAGTTTCAATACTAAAACACTTTTATTACGAATCCGTTCCTTATCATATTGATATCAATTGATCAAATTGTACATTTCTATTTTCGTTTTTATTCCGGCCTTCAAATTTTTATCCCATCGTGTTTTTAGTGTTGATATTTTGTTATTGTTGCAAGCTATTTTTATAGGAAATCTTACACCGTCCCTCCTTCTCACTCCCCCCACCCTCCCTCCACCCCCTCTCTCTCTCCCTCCCACCCCCCTCTCTCTCCCTCCCTCCCCCCCCTCCCTCCACCCCTCCCTCCCCCTCTCTCTCTCCCTCCCTCCCCCCTCTCTCTCTCTCCCACCCCCTCTCTCTCCACCCCTCCACTCCCTCTCTCTCACCCTCCCTCGCGTATACACCCTTTCATAACTTTATACATCTGCATGTGCACGGGTAGAAGCTCTATAGCTATCAACAGATCATACCTATATTTTAATGCATTTAATTGATCATTGTTAATAAATATATTTTGAAACTATACCGGTATTCTTTAGTCAATAATATAATAAATATTACATTGAAGTGAACAATTTATTTAGTTTTTAAAATTATAATTGTAAATAGTAATTAGAATACAGGCTAAACATGTATACAATGTATACTTATATGTAAACAATACATTTATACTATATATTGTATACTATACACATAACATTTGTGGAAGTGGTTAATAATGTATTATTAAATGTGATATTTACTCTATACATGTAAATAGTGTGCTTATATCCATTGGTTAAGTAATCTAGGGAGTGTATGCCGTATGTTTGTGTTCACTAACCTCACGATCACCTGGTCATGTATAGGCAAGCGAGTTACTAGGTTACTATATTTAGATATATACCTTAACGATATAATCTACTCTTATAGCTATTTAGATTATACGTTGCAGCGAGGAACATTCTGCGAAATTCATTTTAAATACACATTTATTTAATCACTCTGGTTTACAAATTTTATAAATATAAATATTAATTAATCATATTATATATTATTTGAAACTGATATAAGTTGCTTAAATGTTAATTTTATTTAATTTGTGCATTATTAATTAAATTTGTATACATACATTATTATATATATATATATATATATATTTACAAAGGGCATTGTCATGGGTAGGTGAATGAACAAATATCATGGCCTAACGTATTTAATGGTGTTGAAGATTAGCGTAACCGCACCCTGGTAATACAAAAGAAGACACCCACCTATTAATGTCTATGGTATGCAAATGAACTTTATATTAATATATATTGATATACATATATATATATATATATATATATATATATATATATATATATATATATAGAAATATAACTTCCTATTTGGTTTAGTTGGCTAATGCGTCAGACACACAAGCAGTAGGACGCGGGTGCAAGTCCTGTCCGAACCATTAAAATAGTTCTTAAAATAATATTTAGAAGTGATCTTATATAATTGTGTATAAATAAATGATCGGCTCTCGTTAAAACCATGGATGCCTTAACATGAGAGCGGCTTCGAAGGGACATTTGAGCCATATATGTTTATAAGTGAAAACTTCATCTAAGTTCCTGGATGGGTTGAAAGGACTCCACCAAATAACAATAACCTAAGATACCTGATATACAATATATTTATTCCTCATACATGTAATACTAACGATCTATATATCTTACAGCTATATACCTTATAGGTCCATACATCCCCAGAGGTATTACATATTACCTATATTTCTTTTATTTCGTATTATTATTTGTTTATTTCATAACGCTGTTATATATAACATGTTATCGTTAGCTATTATACTTTCGATTATATATATGCTTAAATAATTTATCAATAAATATCAAATTCTCGAAAACTTTAGAATGAAAACAACGAATACCTATTCATACATATTATCATACATATTTTCCGAAGCGCTTATATCCTATATTTTTTTAAATTAATGAAAACATTTTTCAACTTAACACTTTCTCAAGAATATACAAATGTATCGATATAAAACTTAAAAATATATTATTAATAACTAAAGCATTCTAAACATTATATACATCATTTCTATATTTGCTATCAAATATTAGTTAAGTTATAAGCATATATCTAGAGGTCATATAAGTTCCTAATACGGACACTCTAGATTTCTCAATACTGACACCCTATAACCAATCAGCGCGAAGCGTGTGAACAATTCTGATGTTTATAAAAATCGCATGCGTTATAATATTAATACCACCAAAGAAGCTAAATCTAAAAATATTATTATTTAGATACTTCATTTGTATTATTAATTAATAAAATAATAAAATTAATAAATTAATTACTAATTAAATTATTCATAAAATTAATTATAAATAATGTAATTGTAATTTTTCTGATTTATTTATCAATAATATATAGTTTATCTGATATATAGGGTTTCCGTATTATAACACAGGGTGTCCGTATTCTTACATGGGTACCGAATACGGACACCCCCGTTATCTATTGAATAAAAAGATTAAATACAATTTTAAAATCACAATAATATTTATAATCATAAAATATAATATACTGTAATTTTTGAATAAAAATATTGAGTCATACAATGGTAAGACCATTTATTTTTAAAGTGTCATTATTATGTTATAACATACGTTAAGTATACTTTCCCCTACTATCTACGATAACTATAGATGCTGTATATACATGAAGGATGGATCCTGCAGGATGGAATGAAAGGACTCCACCAAATAAAAATAACAATCACAATATGTATGGTGATCGGAAAAAAATAACAGCAGAAATAATAAAAAATGTAATTCAATCATACATATTTTTTTAGGTTTTCTGAAATAACAAATTCTGATATGGTTACTAATTTATATAATTACTTATTAGACAAATTGTATATAATTGACAAATTGTATATAAATGTTGACAATTTATAATAGACATTTCTGCGATATATGATGTTATTATATATATATATATATATGTGTAGGATTAATTATGGATTGATATGTTGGGTTTATTTAGTTTAATTAGTTTTGTTTTGTGTTAGGTACTTCCTACATAGATTATTGTACCTGTATTACATACCTAAATGAGACTTTAAAAGCATGTACCTATCATAATATATAATCAGGAAATAATATATATATTATGTAAATTCTTTTCTTTTACTATCCATTGATAAATATCGGGTTACAAAAAAATTAATAAAATATATCGGGTATTTTTTTCCTGTTCTTTTTTTTTCATAGATTCATATATATATATATATATATATATATATATATATATATTAACTAGCCAGTTATTCATACGCGATGTTAACATGTATGGGCTAAGTATTAGCCATTGTAGAACTACTATACATTACTAATTAGGATTATTACCTATATGGGTTTCCATAATAGTATAATTAATAATTATATATGGGTTTCCATAGTAGTATAATTAATAATTATATATAAAATATAAATATATAACACTAAATATATCCACTAAAATAAACAAATACACACATACACACATACATACATAAACACGCACATACATATACACACAACTATATATGAGTGCGTATTTTAATTATAGTGGTTCTTCTTGGTGGTATAAATTATACTGTTAGTTTATTTGGTAAACATATTACATGACGGTTGACAGAGTTACATACGGGTCCTAATCTATCATGTAGTCAACAGGTATCATGTATTGAATACCCGTATAGCTGTATAGATAGGCTATTTATAATACGCTTACACATACCTATAGGCACTTATAAAACCTACATTGTAAATATCTACACATACTACATATATGTACTTGTGAATACATTTCTCTTAAGAATACAAAACAGGGCGCATTAACCTGTAGGTTTGTTAACTCATAAGTTACGATATATGTCGAGATATACATCTCCTCTATAAATCAACCCTTGTTTGTTAACTCCGTGTTTGATCATATGAATAATATTACATCTCCGCTCTCTGATCCTGACACTCTCTTTGACGCCTTCAACACGGCGCTATCTAATTCTCTTGACTTTTATGCTCCCTCAACTACTCTTACCCACCGTAATCATCCCAAATCCCCCTGGTTTAACACTGAACTCACCAATATGAGAAAGTCACTTCGTCGTCTACAGTCCATTTATGCTTCTACTAAAATGAACTCAGACCTGTGTTCCTTTAAAGTATGTCGCTCATTATACAGGAAAAAACTCCTATCCACTAAATCATCATACTTTACTAACTTGCTTTGTAAATATGGCACCTCATCTAAGCAAGCCTACAACCTATCATTCACCTTAGTAGGTAAATCAAAACCCAGGCACCTTCCTGACCAACCGGATACAGTCCTCTGCTCCTCCTTTGCTAATTTCTTCCAGAATAAAGTATCGAACATCATAGCTTCTCTCCCCAATGTGAATGTTGATATCCTCACTCTCAACTCATATTCACTAGCTTCCCATAATCACTGGTCCTCCTTCACTCTCCCTACTCGTCCATATGTGCTCTCTCTAATGGCATCCCTAAAATCCAATTCCCCACTCGACCCTATTCCCCTTACTTTACTTCGTACCCTTTCGCCATTGCTAATTGAACCCATAACAATGATCATTCATGCGTCCCTTATTACATCGATCGTACCAAAATCTATGAAACACTCATATATCACCCCAATTATAAAAAAACTACCATTAGCCACTCGAACCTGTCGAGCTATCGACCCATCTCCCAGCTTTCATCAATCTCTAAGACCTTAGAGCGAATTGTATCTGCTCAACTTATTCACTATATCACTACCAATTCAATTATTGATAAGTTTCAAAGTGCTTACTTACCCCATCGGAGAACTGAATCAGCACTGAATCTTATCATTAATGATCTACTAATATCCCTTGACAACAAAGCCCCGTGCTACCTTGTGTTACTTGACCTATCCAGTGCCTTTGACACTCTAAACCATGACATTCTTTCTTTACGACTCAATGAAATCGGTATTCATGGTCAAGTACACAGCTGGTTTATGTCATTCCTTTCCTTAAGGTCCTCTTCAGTGAAAATCAACTCATCCTTCTCTACCCCGTTTATCAGCACTCATGGTGTTCCACAAGGCTCCGTGCTTGGTCCTTTACTTTTTATTATTTATATTTTACCCATACAATCCATATTTCGTAAATATCCTTACATCCACTACCATCTCTTTGCAGATGATCTACAAATTTATACTTCTTTTTCCATTTCCTGTGACTCCAACTCAATTCAACTGTCTATTTTTAACTGCCTCACAGAACTTACTGACTGGTTCTCCCATAATTCCCTATCACATAACATGACCAAAACTGACACCATAATTATCTCCAGACCTACCTACCCCCTAATCATCACCCACCCCTTTCTACTAGCCCTCCCTACATCACAATCCATAACAACTCTTGGTTTCACCATCAACTCCCACCTAGATTACTCTGACCACATATCTATAATGATTCGCAATGCCAACTATTTTCTTTACAATATTAGAAAATCACGTAATAAATTGACTTTTTCAATGACTAAAAGTCTAATACACTCGCTAGTCTTCAGTAGACTCATATACTGCTGCTCACTTCTATGCAATCTACCCCTAAAGCTTATGCTTAAACTTGAGAAGATACAACGACGTGCTATACGCACCCTATATAAACTGAAGTTCTCTTCAATAGTATCAATATCGACTCTAATGCGATCACTCGGCTGGCTTAAGTTTAGATATCTCTGCAGGTACAGACTACTATGCATCACCCATAAGGTGATACATCTTAGATCTCCCGAGTACCTAGCTGACTTGATCAGTATGCATACCCTTAGTCGAGCTAGCAGGAAATGTCACACGATGAAAATTGTGCAACACTCGACTATCTCTGCTCACTCTGAATCTGCTTTATCTGTGGTAGCTCCAAAATACTGGAATTCTCTACCATATGACATTAGGTGTTTGAAATCCTTGTCACTATTTAAATGTAAACTCTCCACGCACCTATTAACATTGTAACCTACCTTTTCCTTTATTTTTATTGTACTTTATTTATTTTATTTTTGTTTCCTTCTCATGACGCCCATAACCACCACGTGATTTTGTAGTCAATAAAATATTTTAAAATAAAAAAAAAATAAATAGCCGAATGTAGTCGATGCGTACACTGTACGCCGTACAGGCATATGTGCGCACGCACGGGATTGTAATACATTGTATGTGTATGTATGTGGATGTGTATGTATGTGTAAATACTATATTACATATATATATATATATATATATATACACATATATATATATATATATATATATATATATATATATATATATATATTGTTATTGTTATTGTTATTGTTATTTTATTTGGTGGAGTCCTTTCATCCCATCCAGGAACTTAGATGAAGTTTTCACTTATAACCATATATGGCTCTAATGTCCCTTCGAAGCCGCTCTCATGTTAAGGCATCAATGGTTTTAACGAGAGCCGATCATTTATTTATACACAATTATATAAGATCACTTCTAAATAATATTTTAAGACCCATTTTATAAAATTAATTAATGGTCCGGACGAGGGTCGAACCCGTGTCCTACTGCTTGTGTGTCTGACGCCTTAGCCACTGAGCCACACAGGCAGTTATATATATATATATGTTATAACTATATATGTTATAACTATATTTATATATATATATATATATATGTGTATATATACTCGAGATATTTTCTAAGCCTCATTGAAACTTGAAACCTGCCTAAAAACTTCACGACTAATTTACTCCCCTAGTTACGCGCGTAGACCCACATCGTGGACCCCACACCCCCACATAAGCCCCATCTAAACCCCACCTAAGCCCCATCTAAACCTCACTGCCTGACATATGGTATGTGTATTATGTTAATTAAGCGGAACGGAGCCGCGCAATACTCGGCCCATTATTTAGCGGGCCTATAATGAAACTGTAGTCGGCTTGTAGCCAGTAGCCTATAGTAACCACGGTAACCCCATTATCGCAGGTAACGTTAACTACCGTTTCCATGGTAACGCCGTATCAACTATTGTTGCCGTGCACGATACCATGGTAATTACTGGTAACATATGTTCTATTGTTTAGTGGGATAGCCGATCTTATTTACGTATAGTACTACCTATAGTATTCATAAACTATAGTAAGACATATATATATATATATATGATGATCTAAGTTTTATTAAGCACTAAAATAGGGTCATGTCGTGACCCCGTCGCTCGTGCGGGAAGAAAATAATAATAAGATAATAGTAATACGATAATAATTTAATAATAATATACATTGCATATATCACTATATATATATATATTAATACTATAAGCATGCTATATGCTATAGTATATCATTACTTTCGGAGACATACCAATCGATAATATCCTATACGATATAGAATATCCGTATTCTCATATCTGAGGAGACATGAATTATATCCTATATGATTTGTATACAAATGAATATTGAGAACCCAATAATACGTGCATAAAAGGGAGTTCAGAATGTGAACTTCACATCGACCCTGGTTTTATACATATTATAGTATATATATATATATATATATATATATATATATATATATACTATTTTATATGTATTCATGCTATGTACCTATTACACGATAAAACATAATACTCAGCGAGCGATAGATACAGATAGATCTGTTATAACGTAGTTATATAACTCATATATCATAATCACCTATCATCTATATCACTCACACTAAATTATCGCACCATTAGTGTTTAATTAATATATTAATCTATTAATCACTGCCGCACCCAATGGTGTGTATATGTATGTGTGTGTGTGTGTGTGTGTGAGAGAGTGTGTGTGTGCACATACATGCATGCAATACTGTGTGTACACTATTTCACTATAACAATATAACAATAGATATTGTTTACAAATAGATAGTTTTATGATTTATTAATTTTTACGAAACATTTATATATTTTCCGTGTAGTCCTAATTATTATAATTATATAAGGTGAGCTGAGTTTATTTAATTAAAAATATTAACTAGATAATTAATATTCACAAATCATCTGCTATTGTATACTACGTATCATTGTTCAATACACAAACTAGCGTATTATAATATGGGAAACACTATTATTTTAATGATATTATTTTTAATCGCTAAATTAATATTACGTTTCATGTCCTATGTAAGATATAGGTGATTGGTATAATATATATGTATTGGTTTCTATACTAAACATTATATATAATGTTTAGTCGTTTAAGAACATGAACACACTATGATACACATATATATATATATATATATATATATATAGGCATATATATTTAATAATGTCTATTATTACTTTTCACTATTCCAAATTTTATTTATTCACATAATTATATATTAATTAGGGGAAAGTCTCCGATTACCGACCCCTAAGTGATTATTTGTAATAACTTATTCAGTATTAAATATATTTATTTAAAATTTTGAAATTAGGGTAATATTATGGTAATGAATAATGTGGCTATTTTAAATTGTTGATATAATTATATTTACAAGAATAAACAGGGGGGTCGGTAATAGGATACATGTGCCTAATACCGACCCCCTTCTCCTATTACCGACCCCCTAAAATAATCGTAGTATAAATAATTGTAGTATTATAATATCCAATACAAATAGTAATATATATATATATATAAATATAATTAATTATAACTTGCATGCATTTTTTGTATTGAAATTATGTTTTAATAGTAATATTAAATTTAAATTTAAACTTCATAGTAATTATATTAAAATAGAGTATATAATTATTTAATATTTATTTATTACTCAGTATGTATATAATCAACTGGAATCATGAATCCTAAATCTATATCAATGATACATAAACAACTTACGACATATTTTAAAGTAAAATACGAATCTATTATGATTGGATATTATAAATCACATGGGGTCGGTAATAGGAATTTAATATGGGTTGCTATAATTAAGATATATTGGTTAATAGTTATTCAAATTAAAATATTTGTATAATAGTTATACATATTTTATTGATCTACAATATTAGGTGCAGTATTAAGTTTTCTTTTCATTAATAAAGTATTTACAATGATTTAAAAAAAGTTATTCAAATATTTAAAAAGTAAAAATATAATATTACATGTTATCAAAAAAAAACATCACCAACATCATCATCATTATATATATATTAAATACAACCTACTTTCTAATAATAAACTCGACAATACAATATTGCTATTCCATAAGTATTGCTGTTGTTTACATGCTGTTATTCATACGTACATATATGTGTAATCACTATAGTGCTATGTGTGTAGCTTACTTCAATGTATTCAGAAGTATACCGGGTAAATCACTATTTCCGGGTCAATCATACTCTAACCGATAATTAGTGCAATAAATCATTTAAATTCCACTGATGGCATGTAAGACATGCACACACACACATATATATATATATATATATATATATATATATATATATATATATATATTGATGGTTACATGGTGTTAATTCTATAATATAAGCGCATTCCTTATTTCCTAAATGAATACCTATCATTAATTATTTGTTTACTCCCGGTTGGAATGTAAATATCATCTTCGCATGCGAGTTCCTTTTTAACTAAATAAATACATTTATTACGAATAAGAAAAGAAAGCCGAAGTTAATTCCCCGAAATCTATTTATAGTCGCGCAGTTACGTAATTGAAATGCACGCGAATAACAAATTACATAACGCGATTGTTCAAAAGAGATAACGCCTCGCGTGTTTAACACGTCGGACACGCCCATTTACTGACACGCCCATTATTTATATAGCGGCGCTCGACTAATTCATTTCCATCAACACAATAGTTAAAAAACATTCTACAGATCACGAATGACTCATGCAGAATGAATCATACTGATATCCTATACGCCCGTAAACTAATATCTCGTATTCGTAAATTTTATCAATACAACTATAGCTATAGCAGACATTAAACACTTGTACTATGGCCTAGAATACTAAGTAAAGACGCCTTCTCGGATAAAAATAATAAATCATATTAGTTTATTAATATATATATAATATCGCAAACTGTTGTTATATAATAAGGATGCATAACGAATGCATAAATCGACATTATGTATAGAATTCACACATTTAATTGCATATTAAGTATAATAACCGGTTGTTGTGGTATATTATAATACGTATGAACTTAAAATGTAGTAAAAATGACTTGATAACGTACGAATTTATAGTTAGGCTATGAATTATTATAAAATGTCGAGTTACAAAAGAATACATTTTACTCGTCGTAATTTACATAAATTTAAAAAGCAGACGACCGATATATTTACAATATCGCTCACCAATAATAATAATCCGTAATCATTATCACTCCTTATCGTCCGTGATCATTCTCTGTTTACCCATGTTGAGACCGGCCTGGCTGGCGCCCTTGTTGCTGCCGTACTGAAGACTGACGTTGGCGTCGCGACCTTGACGGTTCTGTTCGGCCGTGAAGTTACGCGCGTTCTGTTCGGACATCTTGGGACCTAGAGAGGGACCCTCGAAGTTGTTCACTTGACACTGTGAATTAGTGCGGTGTTCGCGTTATACATTGCCGCATTTAATATATATATATATATATATGGGAATGGGCAACAACAACAGAAAATAGTCATATTATTTTGAAGCTCTTTAGAAAAAAATATTAAATAAATATCATTGTAATTTAAAACAAAATTAAAATTCATCTAATAAATATTATTATTATATATATATATATATATATATATATATGATGATGATGATGATATTGAGTTTATTAGCACTAAAATAGGGTCATGTAGACCCCTTCGCTCGTGCGGGAAGAAAATAATAATAAAATAATAGTAATACGATAATAATTTGATAATAATATACAACGGAAAAACAATAATAAACAATATAAAGGACTATTATATACTACAGTCTGCATTGATATGGTGTAGTTGTATATACTACAGACTGCATTGATATAGTATAGTGTTATATAATAATAAGATAATAATAATACAATAACGATTTAATAATGATATAAATTTAATATAACACGGATACAAATAATAAGTTGGATGATTTAATGATTATGGGTAGAGAGAAAAGAAGAAGTAAGATTTATAAATCTTTTGTGGGATCTAATAGAACGAATGGTAGGAGGGAGGGAATTCCATAGAGTTGGACCGGAATTTTTAAAAGCTCTAGAATTTAGGGAAGTTTTACTAGAGTTCTGGGAGATAAGTAGAGGAGCATTTTGGTAACGAAGAGAAGATAATATAGTACGTTTTTTAATTAGATCAGAGATATAGCTAGGGGTAAAAGAATATATTGATTTATGGATTATAGATAGTATACGTAATTTACACCTGAGGGAGAATGGTAGCCACATACGAGATGATTGATGAAATGTTGTAGTAGAGTGATCCAGTCGAGTTAAACAGTAAGTAGTACGTATTGAGGAACGGATAATCCGATTAAGTGGAGCAGTAGCTTTAGCAGGAAGTAAATTCAGTATATATATATATATAATAATAATAATAGTTATTAGAAGAATTTAAACATTTATTTTCAGTTAATTTACAAGTTTAGTTATATAATTTGTCTTCCTAAAGGTTTCATTGTAATATCTAATATTTGTTCGTTGTTGTCATCGCCTATATATTTATATGAATAGTTTAATCCATTTATATATATATAACGAGTTACCGATATAACATAATGCTTATTATACATATACGTTACATATGCTATATCATATATAGCTATATATAGAGTGTTATCAATATTACATATATAGAAACAGAACCCTAAACAAAGTTCCATCGTACACCTACCTTAATATCGCCCCCGTACGCCTCGCTATCGTTAGATAACGATAACAACATCCGTTACATAGCGTGATCGGGTTACGACCCGGAGCACAACTGACGTACGCGTACTATTAACGGTACGGGCTCGCATGAACTGACGGTACTCTTTTTGTAGCACGGCAAGTTGGATAACTTGACATACGAGTACAATATTATATAGTCTATTATATAAAATATAATACTACTATAGTCTATACTATAGTACATATATTGTTATTGTTATTGTTATTGTTATTTTTATTTGGTGGAGTCCTTTCATCCCATCCAGGAACTTAGATGAAGTTTTCACTTATAACCATATATGGCTCTAATGTCCCTTCGAATCCGCTATATATATATATATATATATATATATATATTATAGTATATAAATACTCGGGTATACCGTACCGTAGCTATAGATATGCGTATACTGAATGTATCAACTGCCCGATGAGATGACTGCCCACGATTCCCGCTACAAAACTAACACAACAACGGTTCGGGCTATAGCCTATAGGCTATATATATAGCCCTATATAATGTACTAACGGTTCGGGCTAGGATGTACTAACGGTACGGGCTAGGATGTACTAACGGTACGGGCTAGGATGTACTAACGGTACGGGCTAGGGCGAACAGACTCTTCAGAACCTGGCTGACATTGCGAGCCTCGAACAGATCTACGGTCTGGAAGATGTCCTCGTCGGGTACTCCGTAGTTCTAGAGGTCATATAGGTCATATAGGTCATAGGGGTCATAGTTAGGGTCATATTTTATATTGAATATAGGTTATAAAAGCATATATATATAAAGTACAATTATATAATGATGTATTTAAATTTGAGATGTTATAAATGAAGTAAAAATTAAGAGATGCATACATATACCCATAGACAAACATATATATATATATATATATATATATATATATATATATATATATGATTAAAATAGATCGGGGGGAAACGAGTATTTAATATTGGTTATCCAGCTATCTTAATGGATTCTCCATATCCCCTCATGGATTAAGGTGAAGGTATACCTTCGAAGGTATACTATAGTATATCTACACGTGTTTTCTGATTCCATTGGTTATACCCCATCAGATGTGGAATTCACGCGATTACTATCTAAAGATGATGAATGGGACAATGCGGGGGTGATTAATTCCTCCATTGTTGACGTAGGTAGCCAGTTGTTGATCACGTTAATCCAACACGCGCAGAGCTGTTGTTGTTGTTATATTAATCGTTGTTTTCTAAGAATAGAATGTATCTATATATAGATATAGCTCTATCTCCGTACGGCGTACGCTGTATACATATACTGTATAGGATGATATTGCATAATAGTATAATGTATTATTATATCATTTATAATAATACACATATGGTTATAATATAAATGCTATTCTGGTTGATATCATGTAGGATTTGTCTACTATTTATATAATTTTATATTCCATATGGAATATATCTAGGATATATATCCAATATATATAAATATAAAAATATTCCATATATATATATATATATGGAATATTAAACAAATATATATTCATTCATTATGACAATATATGACATAATGCGATACACGTTATATCATATCAAGGTTAGACAACTATAGTTCCCTCTATCCACGTACTATATATAGTACTATAGTACCCCAGCCAGGCTGGGCCAGCATCTCACTATAGAGGTGGGCCGCACTACAAACAGTTTCTGTGCACGCGTGTGAGATGTATTGACGAGTGACGAATTTGGCATACATATAGTTTCACACCTTCACCATACGTCATAGTTATATATGTGTATATATATATATATGTGTCTATCTATTTATCTCATACATAACGCGAATATTACAATTGCTATATATAGTATATTGTATACAGTTCACGATAACAATGTGGTTACCCGTACCAGTTAATATACCCTTAATACGCCCTTAACTAAAGCGCGTGGAGTCTATATATAATCTATACGGCGTATAGTTTCAGAGTTTTTATCAACACCCTATCGATACACATACACATTATTTAAAATGCGTGTATGTGTATAATGCGCTGTTGCGTAATCTATTGTAAACGATTCACGTCTTACCGCTAGGGGCGCTGAAACAGGGGGGGGGTTTGTCCCCCCTCACTTTAAAATCTAGGGGGACCTCCTATGTATTGGTCTCCCCCCACTTTTACCACAAAACATTATTTTGATAGGTTGGTTTCCCCCTACATACAACATCTTTACAGCGCCCCTATAGGGGTATATACTTACACATGGCTTACTATTCACGGATACCCCCCTCATTACGACATATACCTAATTACACGTTATGTATAGCACGTGATTAACATCATCATCGCTTAACAAGGGTTTCACACCAACTAGAACGAAATTATTAACTCTAAGTATTAGAGGTTAAAGTTTAACTAAAGATTCAACTATAAATTTAACTATATATAGTTATATATATATTATTTAAATATTCGTAAAAGGGGTTTTATTCCTAATTATTAGGGTTAATAATTGCGTTCGAGTTGGTGTGAAACCCCTTTTAGTATAACACTTAATACTATAATTTATACATATATTATGTAATAGATTAAATATAAAATATTAATGTATACATATGCGCGCGCGTGTGTGTATTTATATAGTGCTGTTATTCGTAGGACTGTTGTATAATATGCGTAGAGATTATAAAACACACGTAACCAATTATAATGTATATATAGTATATATATATATATTAATATATATATATATATATATATATATATATATATATATATATATATATAATACTATAGTACGTATACATATATGTATACTACGTAAGCATTCACTACTAACATAAACCACACTGCTACATGTAACACTATACAACCATGATTAGCCTATAGGTTACGTTATGTTACGTAAGGTTACGTAAGCGGACTCGATGACGCAATAGCGGCGTGAGTCATCGCGTCGAGGTATGTGTTTTGTAACTCCTCCCTCTTTTTATCGGGCGCCGGCCCGGTGTCGGCCTATTTAAAGGTCGCGTCCTTGTATTGGGCTCTGCAAGGACACGAGGTCGGCACCGTACCTCGTCTATCCTTATTATTAGGTGCGATTATTCCCCAGGTAAACACGTGTGGTATTATTTAGTGTGTGTACACTACCTAATACCATACGTGTTTTACCTGGGGAACCTGTTACTGTAATAATATAATAATAATGATACTGCCACTACTACTAATAATAATAAAGAGTAAGTAATGATAATACTAATAATAATAATAACAATAATAATAATAATAATAGTGGCCATGGCTTAAAACTCCTGGCTAGTAAGTCACAAACAAATGCTCATATGAACTATCTAAATAACCGTATAATAAACATATGGAACAATCTTGATTATGAAACAGTTCATTCTCCATCTTTGAACTGTTTTAAATCTCGTATAAATAAAATCAATTTTATACGATACTTATCTATTATGCTATCTATCACTTAATTTATTGTCATATTTATTATTATATTATAGCATGTAACCGTATCATGTAATTCGTAAATTCAATATCTTATGTAAGATATATCATGTTAATATTATCTAATTCTATCTTAATCTTATGTATTGCGAACGTTTGATATTTTTTTATATATATTAATTTAATTAAATTACTTATTTCCTATTGTTAATTTAAATGTTTACTGTATACTTTAATATTTATATTTATGAATTATCATGAGTAAAATTCAATTCAATTCAAAAAAATTCAATAATAATAATAATAATAATAATTATATATTATTAATACAGATTACAAAGTTAATAATTATTAAATTCATTAAAATTACGAATGAATTTTCAAAATATTTTTAGCGTTCATTAATCGGACATATTTTGTTTATCATATATTATTTATGTCGTATTCGTATTTGTTTATTTCAAGAACGTATGTTATCGTTGATTACTTTTTTAGTTAAGCGAATACATATCCCTGACGATAACACGACATAAAAAACGGAAGAATGTAAAGCGATCTACAGAAGCCGTAAGTTTTTAAAGAAATTCCAAGGGTGCGAGTTCCCACGTTAGCTATACACGGCAACATATACTACTGCTATCGTTAGTCAATGCTATAACTTTACATGTTCGACTATTATCTTACATAACCAATAGATCAATTAATAATAGTAACAACAAGAATAATAAGTATGATACGCATAATAATGATATTAACTTATTATACATGTGTGTACATATAGGTATACAGATATTGTAATATTTTATATCATTACCTTATAAGGTAATGATATAAAAACAAATTGTTTGTATACAAACAAATATATCTATAGATATATATATACATATATACATATATACATATGTATATATACATATATTATTCTATAAATATATAGAATAAATAAACATACATGTTTATTATGATACATTAGTATAGCGATACAGTGCCACACATAATTAACGTAAGTTATAGAATACATTCAACCATCGATATGTAATACTCTATATCTCAGAAACTCTAATATCTCAGAAATATCACCAGCATAAGTTTGCTTTATATATAATCATATGTATATAATCACGAGTTCGATAACTAAGACACATTTCTTAGGTCAATTGAATTTTGAAATATCGTGGAAAAATGTATTTTCATTAAAAATGTAAAATAGCAGAGTTATCAATAGTATATACATGCTTAACAATACATGTATCTATACATGTTCTAGAACAACTATAACTATAGTATACGTATGTGTACATTCCTGATACTATCACGGATGCAAACCATGTAACTCGTATAACACACAGCCGAGTAATGTCGAGTGCGCTCGGAGCGTTCTCATTGGTAGCTCGGTTCTATCTCGGTTAGCCCACTAGGCGTCGCCACCGGCACACTAACGGCCTCTAGCGGTACACTTTATCATTACATCTTAACACACACACATACACACGCGTGTGCCTCACGTCGTATACAGGTGTAACGGACACACTTCCGTATTGATTATTCCGTAGTAGTAACTTATTATGCGCACGTTAAGGTGGCTTTTCAAGTTTATAAATACAAATCCTCATACTCAATATAATGTGTTTTACAATTATATATAAGTTAGTCGAAGGATTTTCTCTAATATGTATTGGTTTTGTCCGCTTTCCAATAAATCGATTTCGTTAAATTAAAATGCTAATATACTAATGTTTATTTAAAATGTAGTGCGACGCACGTGATCACATCGGAGGCACGTGACTTCAACGCGAACGCAACAATTCTAAATATAGACTGAAGTTTAAATATAGACCGGGGCTTATAAAGACTAGTTACAAGTATTCAGTGCGTATCTCTGATGTAACCACTGAAGTGTGTGTGTGTGTTATCACGTGTCCGCGGAAGTGTGTCCCCCATCACATGTACATTGTACACTGTACACTGTACACTGTACAAATCACCTTGTATAGGCTGTATAACGTTGTACACTTTATACAGTTATATTTTGTATCTTGTTCCGTGTACAATTGTACCTTAAGGTAAGATGTACGTATTACATATAACGCATAGCTGACCTATACGGTATACTATAGTACGAGTGCGTTAACATCACGAGCATATCTACAATCACATGTATGTATAATATACATACATTGTATGTACATCTATACGCATACACACACATACGCGTATATACGCACACACGTATACACATATATAATTTCATACGGACAAATTCACACATTCACACGCATGTTTATGCAGACACACGTAATAGCACGTGATTATTTATATACGTACAATTACCATTGTTAATTAATATGTTAATATGTATATTACCCCGCGGGGTACGTTTCCATAGTGACGTAAGTGGCGTTAATTACGTTAAAAACGAACGTGTTAAACACATGTCTAGCGTACTTGTGTTAATCGTTGTTAGAGCTATTCTACTAGTGTAACCACAGAGTTAGAGAGAAGCTCCAGCGAGAAGCTTTCTCTCTAGTTCTGTGACCGTAGCCGACTACGTCTACTCAGAGATCACGTGATACTAGTGCTGTAAATGAACTCACTTTTTGAAGTATCGATACTTGTTCGAACTTACTTTTTGAAGTATCGATACATGTTCGAACATAAGTGTTGAAGTATCGATACTGTTCGAACAAAATTTTTGAAGTATCGATACTGTTCGAACAAAATTTTTGAAGTATCGATATTTGTTCAAAATTTTTTTTTGAAATATCGATACTTTTTCGAACAACATTTTGTAAGTATAGATAATTGTATAGATAATTGTATATAAATTACGTCAAGCATTTTTATAGGGAATGAAGCCTATCAAGGAATTATACTATATAAAGGAATCAAGACTATTACGTTATGGGCTCAAACAAAATTGAGATTCTTAATTAGTGATTTAAATTGTGCCCATTTGAAATATTTTAAAAATTATTTTGAAATATTTAAAAAAAAATTTAATATTTTTTAAATATTTGTAAACAAATTTTTGATATATTTTTTAACATTTTCTTGAAAAATTTTAAACATTAGTTTTAAATTTAAAAAAAAAAATTTTGAAATTATTTTAAACATTTAAAAAAAATATTTTGTATTAGTATCACTGGAAAGTTATTGAATTCATAATAGACATTGTCATATTGTATTTTTGTTAATTTGTATTAAAACAAAATTTATGATCATAAATATATAACGTATATATTTTAATATTTATTAAATAAACAAATACTACTATTTTCCTATTTGATTGGTAGAGTGATATTTTACAATTTACATAAGCTTAATAGACGACCATAGACGGTCGTCGACCGTGTATCATAAAAATAAAAATTCATTTGATTGGTTGAAAAATGATAACTAGTTTCGCAATCTATTGGATGTTTTACCCGGCCCGTATTAAAACCACCTGGCCCGTATTACAAACATTGTTTGCAATACGGGCCGGGCACATTTTCGACGATAAGTAACATATTTACAAAAATTGAAATTGCAATGTTATTGACGTTTATAATATCTAAATCGTGATAAAATTTCATTAATTTCTCATCATAAATAAAAAAGTTATTTGATAACATAAAAAGTGGCCCGTAATTTAAATATATTCTATGATTTATTTATACAATCATTTATAATTTATTGTTAAATAACAATTAAGTTTACATATTAAAATTAATTATATTATAAAACATATGATCGCAAGTTCGATAATTGCATCAAAAGTTCGAAGTACTAAAGTTCGATACTTGAATTCAAAGTTCGAAGTTCGAAGTTCAAAAGTTCGAAATGTGTAAAGTTCGAAACCGAAATCTTTTTCAAAGTTCGAAGTATCAAAAGTTCGATACTGTTCGAAACTTGTTCGAACTGTTCGAGTTCATTTACAGCACTACGTGATACTGATAGAGTGCACGTGACATAAGCACGTGCCACGCCCATTCCACGCTGCACGAGGATATACGCTTTAGTTTAGTACTATAGTACTACTACTATAGTACTATAGCATCATACTATTCACATATAACCTTCAATACAAACATACAAACACCAGCACACATATACATATATATATATATATATATATATATATATATATTAACTTAAAGTAAATATTAATAACGTATATACAAAGATTTTCCGAAGGAAAGATATAACACTTACGCGAAATCGTGTAATTCGAATTTGTATACAAAATACCCTGGTGCCACCTATAGCGGGTTACTTTTAGGAACTATGAGTTGTTTATAATGTAAATTCGTATTTAACTATACACTTTTAAAATGTTAAATAATATGCTTTAAATTAATATTTATATGTTGAAAACTAAGTTCATTACTAATATATAACAAACAAATATGATATTTATGTTTTAAATGCTATAAGTATATATTTAGTAAGTAAAAGTTAATTTATATTGCATGTAATTTAATAGAGAAATGCAAACATTGTTGTATGCAAACAGAGCAGAACCTAAATCTATTTCAGTGATTTCGATACTACTGCTAGCAGCGGCTGGGGATATTACTAAATTACGTTGCATGCATAGGGAGTGTTATATCTTTGCTTCGCAAAATCTTTGGTATATATATATATATATATCGTATACGGCGCGATTCTGTTGCTGAATATGCGTCATTTTATGCGCCACGACGCGACTATGTTGCAATCATCGATGTCAATCAAAGTTTATTTACTTTCATTCACATCGATGATTGCAATGCAGCACTGCAGCGTGCAATGGGACAACTTTTAAAAAATTAAAAAACTTAGAATAACTCTGCGTATATGTTGTGCGGTTTGGTGAACAATTCTCTAGTTAACATTGGTTGACCTACCATCACCCCTATAGTGTGCATGGGTATGCATACACACACGTGTGTGAAGCGCAGTGTGCGCGTGAGTGCATTGTGTGTGTGGGTGCGTATGGGTGGATCGCATGGCTTATTTAACTTATTATTATGCATGTGTCTATATATATATATATATATATATATATATATATATATTTATATATATATATTATATGACGTACAATGTCGTACATGGTACACTATGAGTGGGTGGCTATAGCACATCACAACAGTACGCGTGTGTGTGTGGGTGTGGGCATATATAGGTCATACTAGACACGCCCACGACGCACGCACACGTGACACCGCCTAGTCACGTGACGTATGTATTACAACGCCGCACAGTACCGATCTATCACGTGATAACAATACAGCCACCACTTGATAGATAGAGAACACACACACCCACTACTGGCGATAGAAACTCGCTGCGTGTACATGCGGGTGGGCGGGTGACACGTACACATCGTAGTGGTGTGTATGTGGCTGTATACATATAGGTATCGCATTACTTAATACACTAACGCGAATTGTGTCGCACTAACCTAACAGTTGTAACGGGAGAACATATGTCCTTACCACTATAGTTTATTATTATACTATTAGTATACTTTAATCGGTTACAATAATCGTGTATATATTTATATATATATATATATATATATATATAAATATATATATATATATATATATATATATATATATATATATATATATATATATATTTGTATTGTATATTACTTAATCTCGCGGATAACAACCCTAATTTAACTGTATACGCTATAACGTTTTCCTAGGACGGTATCCGTCGATATCGTCAAGGTCAAGGTCATGTCCCCTTCAATGCCATGTCCCCCGCTCGCTCGCTAACCTTGACCGCCTTCTGGAACGCCGCCAGATTCTCCATCAGCACGAAGTTACCGCCCTTTTTGTTGATCCTCTTCACCGAGCCGGGCACTATCTTGTTCATCAGACTGGGGGTGCGACGCGGGGGTTATAGAGGGGTGCGGGGGTTATAGAGGTGTGCGGTATACCATATATAACCCCGTATACGGTGTTACAGAGGTGTGCGGTGCGGGGGTTATAGAGGTGTGCGACGCGGTGTGCGAGTCACACACAGGTGTGCTGATTCTAGTATACGCGTAGTTATAATTACCTATAATTATACACTATTATAATAGTTATGCTATAGAAGAGATTTTACGAATACGTTTTTCATTTGAGAAATCTTTTCTATTAGTCTGGCGCTATCTTATATATATAAAAAAATATATATATATATATATATATATAAAAATATATATATATATATATATATATAAATATATACATACATGATACTGAATGTGGTGTGCGGGTTATATGGGTGTGCGCCGCGCACTGTGCGGTTCTACTAGTGTACATATATAGTTATATAGTTATAGATAGATATACCTATATTATATAGGCTATAACATATACGTAAAGGTTGGTTAGATGAAGAACACATACCCTATAGGGTTATATAACCAGGGGGTGGGGGGGGGGGGGTAATATGAAATGTACACAGGAGCGTATACCCGATAGCTTATGATAATATACACGCTATAGTATTACACTTATAGAAGTTAGCTATTCTACTTATAGGCATAAATGCTATATATACTTATACCAAATATTTGTCTAATGAATTGCTTGGCGAAATATTTGTATATAGGCAAATATTAGTCATACCTAATATATATATATATATATATATATATATATATATATATATATACGACAATATTCGGTGACTACATTATTCATGATACCGAAAGGTACGCGTATTAGAGATGCGGTAATACAGACTATTACATAATATAACGACGCTACATTGTTACGTAATATTAGGTGTTATCTAATCTAACTATAGTTAGCAAGTTACAACTATACACACTCATATATATATATATATATATATATGTGAATAAATATATACATATACATATATTTAATAAACAACTATTGTTACATAATATACTATACTATATTATCTGTTATGATATATCGACGGTATACCGTTAAATATCGTTAACTCAGACGCTTATAGGCTTTTTATACATATATATGTACATACATATATATGTATAATTGTTACGTATACTCTATAGATACTCTATCCTATATGATATATACTATATGATATATATATATATATATATATATGTATATAACTATTTGTAAACGAATATATGTATACATGAAAAAACCTAGTACTCGCGACATTTAAAGATTGACTTTTTAAAGTGTTTTCATATCAGATTACAAGTTTGCATGTAAGATACACCCACGACAGTTATCAATGGAACAGCATTGAAATCTACTGTGAAATAACTACATCGTGTAACTGTAAAGCGTGTTATTCCTTTGTTCTGTACGCGTCACTTGTGTGTTCATTGTTATACGGTATCAGAGCTAGGTGTGTCTCTACAGAGAAACCCACTTCCGGAACGTGTTTAGCGATATCTGATTCATGTTTACGGTAAACGTTACAATCTTTACGTGTGTTCGTATTATTGTTTATTTATCTCAATAACGTCTACGATAACATATGTGTTATCGTTAGCAAATATTTCATTTCTGGTTTCGACTAAATATTTTCTTGAATAAAAATCAATCGCCCATCGTAACATAATATAATCGTTATTTATGGTTTAACATATGGCATATAGTTTATTATATAGCTTAGGATAGAATATATATATATATATATATATATATATATATATATATATATGTTACATAATAAAATTGCATAATCAATAATAACTATTAATATTATATATATATATATATGTTAAAATAGGTTGTTAAAACCAAATCTGATAATAATAATATATATACTCATTTTGTAATCTGGAGTAACTTATTTTAAAAACTTATAGTACACATTTGAACATGTTACACGTATACGTATCACGTGGCTTGTATACTTATAAGTATACAGGCCACGTGATCATTATTTATCATACTTCCAGCCCCCCGGTTATATCGGGTAGGCGGGGCTTAAGTGAGTGTGTTATTATCAGTTAGCATTTTTGTTTATAATCACAAGTATATTTACATTAGAATGTAAATGAAAATATACATACCAACACAAACACACACACACATACACACACACACACACACACACGCATACATATATGTATGTACGTATATGTATGTGTGTGTGCGCGAGCGTGTGCGTGTATGTGAACATACATGTATGTGTGTATATCATCGATATAAAGAAAGTACTTTCTTTATATCGATGGTGTATATGTGTGTGAATATACATGTTTGTATTATTTAATTATGTGTCTACTAATGACACGTGATTAAAATAGAACCACTGCATTGTGGGTCCCATACTATACACGTTGTATAATCTAATTATATCTAATTATATATAATTGTTGAATAAACAATTTACTATAACACAGAATCTTGTAAATCGTAAATTACAATAGAGTATCTAGAGTAAATAGTACTTTTAATGGTACAAAGTATTTGTACTTATAAAATATATTATTTATATTAAATATTTTTGTTAATTATAAATATAGGAAATATTAGTTAATCCTATTTTGTATCGAAATTCAATTATAGTAACTAAAATCAATAATTTAATTTAAGTAATTAACATCAGATAATAAAATATATGGAATATAGTATATATATATATATATATTTATATATATATATATATATATATACATATCTTATTCGTATACATAATAAATTATTATTAATAATGCACACTGAGCATTAATCTTACCGTACTAGTTATATTATATATTTCTGTTATGGATATTTGATAACATTTAAATAATTGCCTCTTATTTATCAATTGTTTCGTTAACGATAACATATAGATGATACAATAGAGCTGATACAATAGAGATTCTACACTTCTAATACAAATTCTATAGAATCTCTATTGTAGCATCTCTTTGTATCAACTCTAGTGTATTATCGCTATAGTGTATACACTACTATACATACTATAGTATCTATATTGTATTATCTCTAGTATATTGTATACATATTATCTATATTGTATACAATATAGATAATACAATAGATATAATACAATATAGAGATACTACAGTGGAGCTGATACAATAGAGATGCTATTAATACGGAGGAGGAGGCGGAGGCTGGGGGCTAACTTGCAGAGGATGATGCCGTCCTTGAGAGCCTTCTCGAAGGGCACATCTCTAGGTACAGGTGCACCCGACACAGCCTCTATCCAGTCTAGTACCTCGGTCTTCTGTCCGGCGTCTTTATCCTATAGGGGGTTAGGGGTGAGGGGGTGGGGATTAATGGGGTAAGATGGGAGTGTCTGGTATTGACAGGCCACTATCATACGATTGAAAGAAAGAGATGATGTTGAGAGACGGAGAAAAATACACGGTGATGAAGATACATGTTCGTGTATAAAGAGATCGAGAGATAAGTAAAGAGTGAGATATAGAATGAGGGTATACCCTTACAGTACATATAGTTAAAATCAGAGAGATAAATAAGGATAGAGAGATAGAGCGAGATACTGTGAGAGATAGGATACAGAGTGATAGAAAGAATTAACTCTCTTACATGATAACCCTAACAAATTATAAACATATATATATTATAACAATATATAACTTTATAATGGATATTTATGAGTATACTCACCTATAGGTATATAACGGTGGTATATATATATATATATATATATATATATATTTATATATATATATAGGATACGTATATATAGGAGCTATATTATACCTATAAGCTAAACCCGATACTGAGCATATATTATAACATGTGCGTATAGACAGTAATATGGACATCTATATACATTAACACATGTATAGTATACATTGTTTGTATACCGCAGTCACACGTATACGGTACACAGGGGTATACGGTATACCCGAGGGTAACTATTTAATTTACATTAGAAAACCACTAAACAGTTAACGTCTCCTTAATTAACCTAATTAACTTGGTGTCGATTATCTATAATATTGCATTTAAATATTAATAGTATACTACTATATTATATATATATATATATATATATATATATATATATATATATATATGTATATATAATTACTAGCATATCGATACTTTAACGATAAGGAATATTCGAATAGTGTAATATCTAACCATTGAATATATTACATATTCGTGAGGATAAATATATAGTTATATGCATATATATCCTCTAAACTGTTGGGTCATTATATTTAACATACTAAATGTGGATGTATATATATATAATATATACATAGCATTTAGTGTATTATTCCCAATATTATAGTATACTATAATAGTAGTAACTATAGTTATATAATACTAATATAGTAACTATAGTTAAGTGGTAATTACTTACCATGATCACATGACGAAACATTACTATATTAATGATAACAGTACTTCATCAACATCACGACAACTGCGGTAGGCTATTACCGGCTGATATGTATATTAGCTAATACATCTATTACCTAATACATCTATTAGCTAATACATCTATTAGCTAATATATGTATTAGGTAATATATGCATTAGGTAATATACTACGTATAAAAACGTGTATAATGATTACGTAATAGAAGTTCGTGTACACATAATGTATACATAATACGTATACAGAATACACATCGTTCGATGTTTTTTATCATTATTACATACATACATTTACATTTTTCGGTTTTCGGACTGCGAACTGTGCTTATAAAGCAATCGGCCGTCCATATATATATTTTAAGTTAATGTTTCATATTAAATAGGTAGGTTTTCAGTAGTTTCTTGAAGTTGGGAGTTGATGGTGTAGTACGGATGGATGTGGGGAGAGTGTTCCACGAGTATGGGACGGATATTGCCCATGCGCGAGTGTTGGTTGAATGTAAGTTGTGTTTAGGAGGAATTTGAAGTAGAAATGTATTGGTGGAGCGTGTAGTGGTACTAGTTGGTAATTTAAGTTTGAGTAGGGATGCTAGGTAGTCAGGAGAGTCATGGTGGATTGCTTTATGAGCCAATAGTAGAGTTTTATATAGGATTCTATGACGTACAGGTAGCCAGTTGAGTTTAACTAAGAATGGAGATATATGAGTGTGGGAGTATTTTGGTATATTGAATATACACCTAGCTATAGAATTTTGAAGAATTTGGAGTTTAGTAATATACGATGAGGGGGTATTGTAAAGGATACAATTTCAGTAGTCGAATAGAGGTTTATTACGATATTATTTTATCATTATCATTAGCTATTATTAATGAGTGTTATTTACTATTGTTGTATTATATTAAAGATTATAAGTTAACTTATACATAAAATAAGTAAGTATATATCATATGTAACATATTTAATTAAATTGTCTATGTCTAAATATTAACTTGCCGTTAAATAAGATACTCATCTCATACTGTTTCATATCAATGATATCCTATAGGATAATCCTATACATATTAAATATATCTAATATTTAGGGTCATATTATTAATATCATAAAATAGCGTCAATATGGTATTAAATTCCATAAGTTATATTATTATTATTACGATTAAATCATGAATATTAAATAATTAACCTTTGAAGCCATGTTTATTTATTTAATGTTGCGAGCGAGTTATAACAGTAACTACAATGCTATGCGTTAATATTATACCCGAAACAGTAACGCCCCATATCTTTAGACACGCCTATATCGTTAGACACGCCTTGCGTTACTCCCATCAACATTAATCATACTCGATATTGCATCGATTAGATTTATCTAAATAAATAAGAAATAAAAGTATACAACGGTAATGTATGTATGTAAGCATAACGTAGATATACCCATAGGTATGCTTATATGCTCGATATATACGAAAAACACGACCCCCTCGCACTAAAACACTAGTAAGAAATGCTTATCACACAATCATATGCGTACAAACATCACACTCTTACACGTAGACACATACCCACACATACATACATACATACATACATACACACACACGTACACACATACACATATATATATATATATATATATATATATATACATGCGGTTGGCATATTCTATGACCTCATTAGCTCCCTTGTTAAACTTCATGGCCATTATAGATAGGAATATATTATGATGTTATTTAGTTTATACCATATTGGTTACAGTGCTGAAACGTTGACATATACATACTACTCAGGTAATACTACATATGTAGCTAGCTATCAAATATAAATGTAAACATATATACATATTCTATGCGAGAAAATATCATCGTATCATTGACATTTTCTGTAAGCAAATTATAGAATATGAAATAAATAAAGTGTAGTTTACTTTGACGGTAAAATTGGAGAATGGTTCAGAACAACAACTGGAGTTAGGCAAGGCTGTCTACTTTCACCCACACTATTCAATATTTTGCTTGAACAAATAATGAACGATGCTTTAGATAATAATGTAGGTTCAGTAAATATTGGTGGTAAAATAATCACAAATCTGAGATTCGCAGATGAAATCGATGGATTAGCAGGTAGTGAATCTGAATTAGCCAATCTTATTAAAATAATCTACAATACAGCACGTGCATATGGAATGGAAATAAACTCTACGAAAACACAAATAATGGCAAATTCTGAAGGTAGTTTCACATCAGAAATAAAAACAAATAACGAGCCACTAAAAGTAGTTGATAGTTTTAAAACTTAGGAGCAATCATCGACGATAAAAGTTCAAAGGCTGAAATATTAGCTAGAACTGGACAGACGATTGCAGCTCTATCTAGACTAAATGTTATATTGTACGATAAAACACTAACACTGAAACTGAAAATCCGACTACTGCAATCACTAGTTAACTCAATTTTCTTATATGCGTGTGAGACATGGACAATAACGATGGAACTCCAAAGAAAAATAACTAAATTAGAAATGCGGTGCTTAAGACGATTATTGAACATATCATACAGAGATAGAATTACTAACTGATTACTAACATTGAAGTACGCAATAGAGTTACCAAAGAAATCGGTCCACATTCGGAACTAATAGCAATGGTCATCACGAAGAAACTGAGATGGTTTTATCATGTGATAAGATAAAATTCCATGTCCAAACAATTCCTCACGGTTCTATTGAAGGTTTAAGAAGACGAGGTAGGCCAAAAATACAATGGCAAGACAATATCGTGAAATGGACTGGTCTTGATATAAATAAAGCGATGAGAGCTGCAGAAAATATAGAGGGATGGACACAAATTGTGACGAAATCTGCTGCACCCCTACGGCATCCAAATGCTATGGGATAGGTAAAGGTAAATAGGTAAAGAAATAAAGAAAAC
The DNA here is from genome assembly GCA_964019155.1 of Osedax fenrisi. Lineage (NCBI taxonomy): Eukaryota > Metazoa > Annelida > Polychaeta > Sabellida > Siboglinidae > Osedax > Osedax fenrisi. Next base: position 21,426,619 of record OZ025246.1, read on the forward strand.
ACATGTTAAAGGTTAAGTTAGTCGTCGTACTTACGAAAATAAAAAACTCTTAATATCTATCTCTCTCTCCCTCTCCCTATCTCTCTCCCCTCTCTCTCTCTCCCACTCCCTCTCTCTCTATCACTCTCTCTCTCTACTTCTCTCTCTCTCTCATGAAATAACTCTTATATATTATCGTATTGGTCTATTAATGATTATACTTTAATTTCATAGTGTGTAAAATGATATATCATGATTCCTGTATGAATATATATAAGTTGAATACTCGTAATGTTTCTTTGAAATTATATTAAGATAGTAAACAAAAATCAACTAGATTTAAATTCCTACATTCCATTTATAAAATTAATTACGGGTATTTATATTATTTGATTTTATTTTAAATAAATATATAAAAATTAGCTTACGATAATAATTTTAAATAAAAATGAGATTCAAGAAACGGATAGACAATAATATATTGGATGGTTTATAGATTGAAGGAAGTGGGGGAGAGGTAGGGAAGAGTGTTTTAATATCGACATGCACGCAATATCGACCCCCTAGAGATCTCATAAAATATAATTCAATCAAAAAATAATTAATGTATTAAATGTTAATCGATATAATTCTAATTCAAATAAGTATAATTTTGTTTAATATTTGTATTTTTTTAATTATAAATAAATAACCGAATTTTCGTTACAACTCAAACAACTCAATTTATAAAATTTGTGAAGTACAATATCGATTCTAAACCATTTGAAAATGTAGGTATTTAACATTTTTTAAATAAATCTTTTAGAACAAATTATATTTTACAATGTGCAGAAAAGATTTTGTATTTTTCATAATGTGTTACACAGTTATAAATTTTACCTAAGCAATATACATTTTCATACATTTTCAACCTAATCGACACCCCAGTCATCTCAGAGTTAAACAAACTAAATTAAATGTTAAAATAGCTATTATATGTATATTTATTTATTTATATATAGTTTATTGACTACAAAAACACTGTGTGGTTATAGGCGTCGTTAGATAATAAAACACAAAAACAAAAATAAATAGAAAACGAATAATAAAATAAAATAGAACGAATTACAATGACTTAAAATATGAAATTGATGTAATATAACGAATATCATAAGGAAGAGAATTCTAGCTTTTCGGAGCAATAATCGAGAAAGCTGATTCAGAGAATGCCAACGATGTAGATTGTTGCACCAATTTCATGAAGTAGCACTTTCGACTGGATCTGTTCGAACTCTGAATAGTAATGGATTGAGCTAAATATTCATGAAATCCACGGTTTATAGCATTATTTGTAATACACAATAGCCTATGCATAGGTTTTGTATACAAATATATCTAAACTTAAGCCAGCCTAATGATCTCATTAAATCAGATATAGAAACAATTGAAGCAAAGTTTAGTTTATATAATACACGTATAACACGACGTTGAATACGCTCAAGTTTATACATAAGGTTGACAGGTAAATTACATAATAATGAACAGCAATATATAAGTCTGCTGAAAACTAGCGAGTGAATTAAACATTTCGTCATGGCGAAGGTAAGCTTATAACGAGATTTTCTAATATTATATAGAAAACAGTTGGCAGTGCGAATCATTTTATTAATATGTGGAGAGTAGTCTAGGTGAGAGGTTAGAGTAAAACCGAGGGTAGTTATAGATTAAGAAGTTGGTAGATATAGTAAAAAAGGATGAGTGATTGATACAGGAGAACTGGATCTCGAAAATATAATAGTGTCAGTTTTAGTCATATTTAAGGAGAGAGAGTTATGAGAGAACCATTCATTGAGATCAGTAATACAGTTAAACATAGACATTTGAATTATATCAAATATATAAAATGACGTATATATACTTAAATATGACTAAAACTGACACTATCATATTTTCGAGATCCAGTTCTCCTGTATCAATCACTCATCCTTTATATCATATATATATATATATATATATATATATATATATATATATATCTGTAGATCATCAGCGTAAAGATTATAGTGAATATTGGGATATTTGTGAAAAATTTATTTAATAGGTAGAATATAAATAATGAACAATATAGGCCCAATAACAGAGTCTTGAGGAACACTATGTATGTTAACATAAGGAGGAGACAACGAGGAGTTAATATTCACGGAAGATGTTCTTGATGACACAAACGACATAAACCAACTGTGTACTTGACCGTATACGCCAATTTCATTAATTCTTATTGAAAGAATATTGTGATCTAGGGTATCAAAGGCACTAGATAGATCAAGTAGTACGAGATAACATGGGGCTTTATTATCAAGAGATATGAGAATATCATTAATGATTAAAGTAAGGGCAGTTTCGGTACTACGATGAGGAAGATACGCACTTTGATATTTATCAACAATAGCATTTGACGTAATGTACTTTATAAGTTGAGTGGACACAACTCGTTCTAAGGTATTAGATATTGATGATAACTGAGATATTGGACGATAACTTGATAAATTAGATTGGTTAAGAGTAGTTTTATTTAAAAATCGGACAAATATATGAATATTTCATTGAGTGTGGAACAATAGATGATATAAGAGATCTATGAATGATTTCAGTGATAAGTCCAAATATAAACAGCCTATATACATAATTATACTTATAAATAAAATATGGAAATATTTAATTGAGAAATAATAAAGTTATTATGAATTATTGTTAGGGTATCGGTATTCGAATACTCTCTAAATAATTTGCGCATACGCAAATTCTACTCAAGCTTACAAGACACATAATTAAAAGAATATAACTAAATAAATAGAGTGGATATCAGAATTTGAGTTCTAGAGAGTGCACTATATCCCATGAGATGGAATTTCTAAACAATCTATCTTTTAGATATTTTTCTAAATTTTTGGATGACAAGGAAATGCATATTTCGGTAGAGGAGATATGTTATAATCGTGTAATTTCAAACAAGATCATATTTAAGGTCAGGGTTAATCTAATATATTTATATATATATATATATATAGGTATATATATATATTGGTATATATATAGGTACCTATATATATATTATGGATATATTAAGGAATTTACACATTATAATCTATAGAGAAAGGTTGGTAAACAATAGTGTTTTATGCAACAAGTTTACCTAACAGTGTTTTATGCGATTCATATATATATATATATTCTATAGAATAACGTATGCTAGCTGTGTGATATAGTGTGATGTTGTGGCTAGCTAGATTTATAATACAGTAGTTGAATTTTAGTATGATAGCTGTTGTACTAGTAGTATCCGAATCAGTGTAAAAACTTGTATATTGTTAATTATAATTAGTTTTTAAATAATTATTGTTATTGTTAGTGTTATTTTTATTTGGTGGAGTCCTTTCATCCCATCCAGGAACTTAGATGAAGTTTTCACTTATAACCATATATGGCTCTACTTTCCATTCGGTTAACTCTCATGTTAAGGCAGCCATGGTTTTAACGAGAGCCGATCATTTATTGATAAACAATTATATAAGATCACTTCTAAATAATATTTTAAGACCTATTTTATAAAATTAATTAATGGTCCGGACGAGGATCGAACCCGTGTCCTACTGCTTGTGTGTCTGACGCCTTAGCCACTGATTATGCAGATATACTTATATATTTATCATTACAATTTATAATAATTATAGGAATTGAGATAATTGATGCATATTTGTTGTAATAATTTATTATTATGATACCATTAACATATAATTAATAATATATCAATTAATATATATATATATAATTCATTAGATAATACGATAATATGATTTAATATAATTTACTATTTTCAAAATAACATAAACAAAATAAGTATTGAAGCAAATATTTTCTTGACAGAAATCTAAATTTGAAGTTAATTTATATTACGTTATATTTATCCCCTCTATAGTTTTTTTATTTAACGAATATATATTTTCGGATTTTATTATATATTTTTAAATATACTTTACAAATATTAATATATACAATTAATAATGTGTTATAAATGATTATGTGTTTAATGATAATACTAATACCTAATGTTGTTTAGCATGCAATTTCTCCTTCGCACATAATCAGTGACGAGGACTGATTTATATCCAGGAATACTTAACATACATAGTGTATAGTGTATTCATTCCCCATACATGCATTAATACATGCATTGATACGACATTCTCGAAAAGAATGATTGATTGAATTGATTGACATTTTATTTAAACACTTAAAAACGTTCTCAAAATTGCATATATATATATATATATATATATAGAATAAAAATAATAAAAGTAGGTAAAACAATAATGAACAAATAAACGAACGAACAAATACAAAATGACTACTCCATACTTTCCAAATCGCATTCTAAACACATATACCTTACCTTACCGAGTCTAGCATGCTCGGCTCACATTACACCTCCACTTATATATATCTATAGATATATACTATATATAGTATACTCCATCGCGCTTGTAAGTTCGTTCGGTCTAAAAGTATGACCTCGACCAATTAATCATCTTATATTTTACTTGGCATTCCTGGGCTACACTGACTTGGTTCCCAGAGAAGAACATCTGCCTCGAGTTATACCCAGCAAACAGTAAGAGCAGCATAATACTAGCATAACAGCATATGTAATAGCCTCAAATGTTTACATTGTGCTACTATGCTGCCATTATGCTGCTATTAAATGTCTATTATGCTGTTATTAATTTGTCATGCTATTATGCTGCTATTATGCTGCCATTATGCTAATATTATGCTGCTATTAATTTTAAAAGTATATTATGCTACTATTATTATCATAATAGACATTTAATAGCAGCATAATGGCAGCATAATAGCATAATGTAAACATTTGAGGCTATAACATATGCTGTTATGTTGCTATTATACTGCTCTTACAGTTAGCTGGGTATCTCTACCGTAACAGAATAGGTCAGCGTTAACAGTTACCTATAGGTAACATTACATCGAATACCGTTCTATTACTACTCGATAGGTCCGCTTACCTCTATGGAAGTAACTCCATATATGGAAGTAGATATGTATACCTATGTAATACCGTTATCCTTCTTTCCATCCTAACACACATTGCTAGCAAGTGTTGCGGCATACGACTTACTACAATCTGTATATCTAGCCGAATTCCATATGTAGTATATATATAATATATATATATATATATATATATATATATATATATATATAGGCATATAGCTATCTATAGTTACATAATAGTATATGATATATTCTAACTATACGTGTACTGCGTATGTCATACACGTATGTACACACACGCCTGCACACACACGCCTGCACACACACACGCACACACACACACGCGCGCTTAACTGTAGGTGTTATCGACTAGCTTATTGAACTGCAAACGACGTATACGTCCAATTTACCTAGATAGCTAGACCCGCCAAATTTCAAACTGTGCACCTCGGTTCGGTTCTTGGACCCTTCCTCCTTAATACACATCCTCCCTAATGCCCTTCGTATACTATAATATACGTACTAACCGACCTCTTTCCTTCCAAAAATACCCCGATAACATATAGTCCCGCATTACCCGTGTATTAACATCCTCACACCTGAACAATTTCATCATTAATCAGTTATATATAGATAGATAGATAGATCAAACGTTTATTGAATTACTGGTAATATATAAAGAAAGATATAATTATATATAAACATATAATTATATAACGTATATAAACAAAATATATAAATGTTATAACGGTAAGAGGAAAAGACACGATACAAAAAAAAACAAGAAATAAACAGAGACGTAAAATACAAATAAAACATTGGATTATACGAGTTATGAATCACCACAGATGATTCATCACACATTCATCACACACACATCGATAAGTAGTTAGCTTCCAACTCACTCAGGTTACATACATTAAACCATGATGTATATTCATGGTTTAATATTTTACCCCATGGGGATGCATCTGCATACCCTTTAGTTTCATATGAAATACGATTAAAGGGTTTGGTAAACGAAACCCTTTACTTATTGATATTTTATAAAGTAAAAGGTTTTGAATGCTATTATTTTAACAGTGAATCTGCATCATTATAGTATACGACGTGTACGTTATCACAAACTCGAACAGACTCGAAAGGTCACGTCGATTATTAATACATCTCGAACTTGATTTCCAGCAATTACTTAAGTTACAGTTACCTCTGTAAAAGCGAATAGAGATATAGGTATACACAAACACATACACACATACATACATACACATACAAATACACATACACACACATATATAAATAAAATAATAACATATTAAAACATAAATATAATCTTTCTCAACTTCAAATATATTCGTTTTCGCCACGTTGTACACTCCTTCATAACAATTATTATTTTATTTATTATTTTTTATATATTATCGTCACACCAGAATCGTTTTATATTCGAATTAGTGTTTAAATAAAATCATCACTGTTATATATGTTATTGGTTAGTGCTATATTCCTGATATAACATTGTGACAGCGGCGGGATAAGCTCCTAAGAATAACTCCTAAGCGTTATACGGAATAGTGACTAGACGTCACTGAAGGGTTAAGGTTGGTAATGGAAAAAGTTTATTTATTTATTTATGAAATATTACTATTGTATATATTGTATATTATTAAAGTAATATTGTAAAAACCTTAGAAAAGGGATGTTATATATGTTATTGTAAATATCAGTTGTCACCAGGTTTTATCAATTAGCACTAACTATGAATATATATATATATATATATATATATAAACACTCGTAAAATACGCCCACTTCCTTATAATAATCAATACGAACTTATCGATATATCTGTGATATTCAGCCACTAGGTTAGTGCTATATTCCTGATATAACAATAACCATCATCATCGTCTATATTATTACCATTGTACGCGATCTCGGTATAATCATAGACGACACCTCATTCTCGACATAAATGGAAGTGTACAAACATACAATTATGTATTGTATAAGTTATTATGTATTTTGTATGCAAACATACAATTATAATGACACGGTATATAGGATATATTCATAACTGTGGTAACGTGACGAGATTCGATACTTCCATTTGATATTAATCTATAGATTTTACTTTATAATATCATATATGATATTAGGTATAAAGTAAAACGACGACAATCTATAAACTATCAACATCGCCTTGGCGTGATTCTGTTCTTATTTAGACTTATTTTCTTAAAAAGGGTTTCTTAAACCGAAAGAGTTTCTTAAACCTCTTCTCGTGCGGTAATTCTAATTCCCTACACATATTTCTTTTTATTCATTGTAAAATAAACATAGAATATTTATAGATTTTTAAATATAAGTTTACAGTTTTACAATTGTATACTACCGTCAATGACACATGTCATCGATACAATCAAGGGCATGTCCTTGCAACACCCTTGGTTATGTTCTCGCTACAGTTGTATACTTAGTTATAAGTATAACAAACAAATATCCGAATATCTTGATCTCCAGCAATTACTTAAGTTACAGTTACCCCTGTAAAAGGAATAGAGATATAGGTATACACAAATAAACACATACACGTACACATACATACACACATACATATATAAATAAAATAATAACATATTAAAACATAAATATATAAAATAAAATATGAAATAAATAAAGTAGTTATAAAATATAGTTTATTAATTATAATTATATTCGAATTCTTATAAATCGTAAATCGCAGTTTTCCGAGAACGTTCGCTAGAAGACGCCTCGATAGTATCACGTGACTCCAGCGGGACATATGTCCTCTAGAAGTTATAGGTTCCGAGCACACGTACATACGCGCGCAAACACACACGTGCATACACATACGCGCTTAGCTGTAGGTTTTATCGACTAGCTCACTGAACTGCAAACTATCGTAGTTTATCTGTGATTGAAGAGACTTTAATATATACATATATATATATATATATATATATATATATATATATATATATATTGTTAACTACAAACCTTTATACCGCATTGTTTTTTAATAATGCTTTTCTTTTTAATTCGTTTCATAATATTTCGATACACAATTCTTATACCACACCCAACAACTATTAAACATTACTAATGTTATTCAAGTGCGTACGTTATAGTTAGTATAATATATATATATATATATATATATATATATATATATATATATAGGTAAAGATTTAAGCCGTGTACACACCGCTACCATCAAGTGCAGTAACAAGTCGCCGCCTAAAATCTAACAAAAGTTCTATTTTCTAGTAAAAAGTCGCAGTGCTCGACGCTCTCTATAGAGACATAACAATAACAACAATAACAACAATATAAGTTAATATCCTACACGTTTATCTCATTAGATAGTTCCCCCTGTACACTTTTCACGCAGTGTCTGTATCAAATATGCCATCGTATACAGTGCACCACCTTGTATACATCGTATACAATGTACCATTGTACACATTGTATACAATGTAGTCGTTGATACTCGGGTATTACTACTTACTTATATTTAAATTCATTTAGATAATATCTAGACAATTTTAGACGCGAATTTACAATTCCACACTTTCACTTCACTAAACATATTATATATATATGTATATATATATATATATATATATAGGTATATTGTTAATGTATGAACATCATGAATTGATTAGTATTTCATATATGTATACCCTGAAATATTTAATTATTTACTTTCCTATATATTATCTTGATCTATCAATCGACACGATATATATATATATATATATATATATATATATGAATATATATATTTACGTGTGAATATGTGAGGTAATATACAAACCTATAAGAATAACTAGTAATGCCGATTTCACGTTATATACTTCAGTTACATCTCCGCGTAGAACTGCAAATACGCGCGTACATAGTGTTATTATTTAAACATTATTTATCTATTGATTCTAGATTGTCTTTATAACATTTAAAATATGAATACGACATATTTATATCATTGAATATTATTATATATGTATATATATATGTATATACTAACTTATAACTCTCTTCACCACAATAGACCTGGATATCTATATACCTTAATCTCTATCCCCACTCACACTATATTTCTCCGTTCTAATAGTTCTACATCTACCCTCCAAACTTAATCTCAATTCCACTAATATTCGTGATTGGCATATATCGGCCCCTTATTTATGGAATAAGCTACCATATAAACTACGCTCCACTCAATCCACCAACTAATTTAAATCTCTATTAAAACGCATCTATTCACCATGGTACAGTGCACTTAATTTCCCTGATCATAATTGTGGTCACTATTTAGATCACTATTTACAATCTTATATTAATGTTGAGTACTTTATGTATTCCTATTGTTCGTTATTATTAATTATTTTATTTCATTTATGTTACGTTAAATTGTTTTTTTGATGTTTTTACTTTAGACGCTCGATTGCTCAAAGAGTCTTTAAAATAAATTAAATTAAATATTATATACAAAGCGTTTGACAACCGCAGTTGTATAATGTACACCATGTACAGTACACGTGTATAATGTAACATGTACTTTATACTTGCACACTTTCGCCAGTTCAATGTGTATTATAACATTAGTACTTTATATCGCATTCATTTGCGTAATAACTAGTGATGTCAATGATGCCGAGCCGAGACTTTTGGTTTTTGATGCCGAACTTAGACCTTCATTTTCGGTAAAAAAAATGAGCCCGAGCCGAGCGGAGACTCTAGTCAAATGAGCACGAGCCGAGCGGATACTCTAGTCAAATGAGCCCGAGCCGAGATGAGACTCTTACGTAATTGAAACTGAGACTACATCGATGCTTTAGGTAAGCGAGACTGAGACTGCATCGATGCTTTAGGTAACCGAGACTGAGACTACATCGATGCTTTATATTTGAGCATCATTTACATAACTAGTAATAACTGTTCAACACTGCGTGTAAATAATAAAGAATTATCCGAACTATAGAAACTTTAAATGTAAATATGTACATATAGTAGTAAGTCTCATTTGATAACAAAACAATATTATACACATATAGGTGATAGACAGGTACATACGCATATAACTATAGTTGTTTATAAATATATTACAGATATAGTAAAATAAATGGAGATTGACAGTAAAACTCACAATTTAGAGATATAATAAGGTGGTTCTTGAAAGTGAAATTTAAAGAGAGTAATAATTGTAAATATACTTATCTATATATATAAGTGAAATGTAGAGAAATGTAGAGAGATAACGTCGTTTCATTCGTAGATCCATCCCCCTTGAAGTAGCTGCCACCATCGCCTCCTCATTTATACAGCCTCACTTCGATTACTGCAACCATCTACTATATGGTACTCCAGCCTACCAGATTAGGCGGCTACAACTTTTGCAGAATTCCGTCGTACGATGTGTATACCTTCTACCTCGTCGGTCGAATGACTCAATCTCATCGTATATGAAGTATCTCCACTGGTTGCCCATCAAATCTAGAATCAGCTACAAACTTATCCTCATAACCCACAAAGTTATACACCATAGCTCGCCCGACTATCTTTGTCCACTGTAGTAATATGTTATAGGCTGTCACTTTGTAGCTGCCTATTCGGGTATGACGCTAAGCCACACCCATTATATGTATCTTTAGATGATACATACATTCTGGTCCTGGATACCTACTAGGTTAGTTATACTCATAATAGGCAGTTATTACATCCACTAATTAACATCTCAAGCAACAACTCTGAAATGTTGACTCGGTCCAATAACACCTACCTCCTGGACTATCTTTGTCCACTAATTAACATCTCAAGCAACAACTCTGAAATGTTGACTAGGTCCAATAACACCTACCTCCTGGACTATCTTTGTCCACTAATTAACATCTCAAGCAACAACTCTGAAATGTTGACTAGGTCCAATAACACCTACCTCCTGGACTATCTTTGTCCACTAATTAACATCTCAAGCAACAACTCTGAAATGTTGACTCGGTCCAATAACACCTACCTCCTGGATACGGTGCCCAAGTACAAACTTCACTCAACAAACTGCCGATCTTTCTCCATATCCGCACCATACCTTTGTAACTCCCTGCCACCTGCTTTACGAACTATAACCTCGACACTGAGTTTCAAGAAAGAACTAAAAACTCACCTATTTAATAACTCATTCGAATAACCATCTATGGACTGCCGATTGATCGCGCACATGTGGTCCTTAAATAGAAACAAGTAAAAGTAAAGTAAGTATAACATAAATAGAGAGATATAATGAACTAATAGTACACGTATGATGCATAGAATTATAGTTATATATATAGATTAAGAAATAAGATGAATGAATGCATTTATTTACCGAATATTGGCTATAATTATCGGAGGGATACCCATAAGCTATGTTTAGCTTATACTAAGGATAGCCTTAATAATATAATAATAATAATAATGAAACATTTAATGTTGATATATACACAAATATATATATCCATATATATATATATATATATATATATATATATATATATATATATATATATATATGTATGTATATATATATATAGAAATTGATGGTTATAGTAAACTATAATTTACTAGATAACTAAGTTAAACTATAATAAAGTTAATAATAAAGTTAAACTATAGCATACTAACGATGCCCGTTACCATTGCAAGCCGTCAGGAAGATGTCGATGGCATACCTCTGACTTCGGCAGTCTATTTTCACCCCTAATTCGTCGTAGGCTAACTCGAACGCGTAGAAACAAGCACCGTCTACAACGAAATTGCCGAGCGTGCATTTCGTATCACTCTCCACGGAGAAACGACGCCCGCCTCGCGAAGTAGTCGAGTTTCTATGGCAACCGCACTTCAAGTTCGTGTTCGATATCACCACTCTGATTAGGTCGCGGCTATCGCCCGCGCACGACGCCCGCAATGCGGGCGCCGCCTCCAACGGATTGCCGCTAAAATTCAAAATCTCGAGTCGCGGCAAATCGGCCAGTAATCCGAACCGATCGTAGCGCGCTACGAAGTTGTAGTCGACGTGTAGCTCCTCCAAGCGGCGATTGCGAGTGAACACTCCGTCCGCTAACGAGGTCAACATATTCTTAGACAGCCGTAGAACGGTCAGTCGTTCTAGGTCGGCCAGGACGTCGGGGTCAAGCTCCCGGATGTAGTTAACGGACAGGTCGAGCGTGCGAACCGCTCGCAGAGACCGGAACAGGTCACGCGGTAACGATGTTATGTTGTTGTTGTTCAGTAGTACGTCGCGAACTAGATGGGGTTGGAGGGTGTGGTTCGTGATCAAACGAAGGACGGACTTGATGTCCTTAGTGGAGCAGTCGATCGTCGTGTAGCCTCGAGTTGGCTGATACACGCCCAACAGGTGACCCCGGAAGTCAACCAAACAGTATCTCTGTTGTTAAGAACGAACCCGGTTATATATGTAGGTGATACCTACTAGGTATATAAACATATATATATATATATATATATATATATATATATATATATATATATATATATATTCAAATATAAATAATTGTGGAATTCCACAATAATTAATAATTATTAATACTAAATTATAATATAGGGGAAAGTATACGAATACTATCGGTATCTCAGAAACCATAAATCCTACAAAAAAATGTATATTGAATAAAATATTCATAATTATATAAATACTCTATAGAAAAGTATTTTTATAAAAAAGTATTTTTTTATTTTTTAATTATTCAAAATATTGCTGACATATCCAATAAACTGATTTTTTTATTACGTTTTTAAATTTATGAAAACAAATTTCAACTTAAAACCTTCTCAAGATTATACAAATGTATCGATATAAAATATAACATTATATTATTAAATAATAAAGCATTCTAAAAATTGTATTTTTAATTTCTATATTTGTTATCGAATATATTCATTAAGTTATAAGCATATACCTAGAGGTCATATAAGTCCCTAATATGGACCTTTATATGTCTTAAAACCTTGCCCTATAACCAATAAGGGCGCAGCGTAAGAACAATTCTTATTTTCATAAAAATCGCGTGCGTTATAATATTAATACCACCAATAAAGCTAATTATAAAAAGTTATAATTTAGATATTTAAATTGTATTATTAATTAAAAAATAATAAAAATAAATAAATTATTAACTAATTAAATTATAATATATTTTGTATAATATTAATTATAAATAACGTAATTGTAAGTTGTCTGATTGATTCATCAATAATATATAGTTTATCTAGTGGAATATAGGGTGTCCGTATTATAACACAGGGTGTCCGTATTCGGACATGGGTACCGAATACGGACACCCCCGTTATCTATGGAATTAAAAGATTAAATACAATTTTAAAATTATAATAATATCTATAATGATATAATATTAATATATTGTAATTTTTGAATAAAAATAATGAGTCATAAAAAGTTAAGAGAATGTATTGTTAAAGTGTTCGTATTAGGTTACTTTACCCTATATATATATAGGGGATACATATATAGTATAATTACACTTTTTTATTATATAATATAACAATTAATAATAAATAACTGTTCTATTAATTATTAATTATTATAGAATATAATAAAAAAGTGTAATTATACTATATATATATAGGTGTATATACCATATCTCTCTCTCAGCAGGTGTATCGAACTAATGGGTAGAAATAATACTTTTTATACTATATATATATACATAGTACATTATGTATATAGGTTAGTATGCACGTATGGAATACGTCGTATGTACGACATTATTCGTATGTACGACATTGCACGTATGTTAACCTACATATTGTTGATGTATGCGTGTCGTATCCTACACTATACTATAGTATATATCATGAATTATCATGATATATCATGTATTAACACTTATACTTATGATTAAAAAATCCTTTGTTTATACCATAACAAAAGCATTATCGATATCATCATCAGCATTATCTTCATTATGAACTATAGGAATCGCAATATTCAGTTTGATTATTATTATTATTGATTATTTGAAGTTTGTTTATAAGAAAATAGTATCAACAAAAATATAAATAATTTAAAATTTGCGATTATAATTAATGAATTCATGAAATCGCAATAAATAACAATTATTAAATATAATATGAAAAATCTATTAACAAATTGTAAACAAACGTTAATAAATACGTAAACAACAAAATATTAGTAAATTAAAAATAATGTAATCTAATTATCTGAAATACATAATATTATATATATATATATATATATATATATATATATATATATTACATCCCTAAGTGAGAATGCTTAAGCGTATACATATATATATACGTATAAGTTATCATAATATATTATTTAGTAAATATGTAATACATATATATTATAATATAAAAAATGTATACATATAAATCATTTATTTATATCTATAGGTCATATATGAAATATCAAATTACAAAAAGATAAATTCTATTATTTTAATAAAATATATATATATACATACCCGATGCCTACATAACGGAACATCTATTGTAGACGTAACCGTGTTGATATATATATATATATATATATATATATATAGGATATATCCTATGTATATCTGATCACTATGCTAACGAGTTAATACAATCCAGCGCTAAACATCGCGTAAATACTCGCGATTATTCGCCACTATTCGCGAATAACAATTGCGGTTTTTATAGTTTCGTAAAAGGTCAGATATTTGCGAATATTTGCAAGTATGGCATCAAATCTATAACACTTGTAAATACTATATATAGTATACTAATATACTATAGTATATTATAGTATAGTATAGTAGTATACTATAGTATATTATAGTATAGTATAGTAGTATACTATAGTATAGTATAGTATACTATACTATATTATAGTAGCTATACACATATCTAGTTCGCGATTAATGATTAACGTATACTGTTTTCACTTACCTTAGACTTGTAGATGTAATCAACCCAGGGCTCCGATTTATTCTTGTATAGTTTAGTGTTATTGAAACGGATCAAAGACAATAATAATAACCACGTGATCGCGTAATTTAAACTCCACTTCATCGTTTGCCGCTGATCGGATTTCGTATTATCGGCTATCGCGCGGGTACAGGGCGGGACAGTTTATCTTCGTGTAGTCGACTAGTGTAAATGAACTAATGGTATGACCGAACAACCACCTATAGGTTAATACTATTTTATTTAATATATTGTCGTGTTAAGTTATAAATCCACTTCATGGTGTATAATACATGTATACGTTGCAGCCTGTAACTTTTTGATTAAAAACTATTTAATTGAAAATTTTAAACACATATTTCTTTTTTTATTAATTGATTGTTGTTTATATTCTTAATTGAATTTCGTAAATTTGTTTCCAATTTCAACATATTTTATTGTAGAATATTTGTATTATATTTTATTATTTCGATACTTTGTTTAATTACGGTTATTTAATTTTAATTTTAATTTTTTACGACTTTGAACGAATTAATTATAAATAATATAAATTTAATTAAAAATTTAGATTAACAATTATGTATTATTTAAAGTGATGTGTAAACATAGAAAGTGTATGTACAAACCACACCTATAGCTCGACATACTACGACACACGGACCTGTTATAAGTATAAGTACAAATATATACACCAAAAGGTGAATAGTATTCACTGAATACATATATAATTATAGATGAATACTAATATCGGGCAGTTTCTGTGTGATCGGATATAAACAATCGCTAAAATCGGAAAAATTAATGTAGACGTATTCTAATATTATATATATACATATAACTCAGAAGGGTGTTATTGAAAAATCAATTAAGCAAATATATTTGAGCTTATGACCTCTTCATCATAGTTAGTGATCCTAAAACTAAAACGGAGGTAAACGGTATAAAAATATCTATAATAATTAAACAAATAAAAATTGATGAAATATGTAAATAAAATGTTGTGATAAAAAGAGTTAAAAGTAGAGAATAAGATAATAAACAAGGATACAATATAAAATGATAAGTAAAATAATAAAACGCTTTAAAAACAGTTGAAGAATTTCGATAAAATTCTTCCCGAACCTTCTATTGATTCTTTAATACTGACGGTCTTCAATATTTTCCAGGTATTCGCAGGAAAATTCACCTCTGTCTTGAGAATTTGGTTTCCCAAATACCAATACCCCAAATAACCTACACAGAAGGAATTACATATCCGAGGTGGCGATACTTTTCTATCTTCCTGTTAGCTGCAGATTCCATGTTTGTAATCGAGTCGTAGGGAATTGTGATGTCGATAAAATAACATGAGTTGTTATATTTGATAACAAGATCAGGTTTTAAATTATCTAGTGAGATGTAGCTAGTATCGTACTCAATATCGCATTCATCTAGGAACTTAGTTAGTACTCCAAGGACAGCATCATGTATTTCTGTCATCATTTTTAGTGATGCAGTACACATATTCAATATGTGCATCGTCGTTTCATCCTTGGAGTAGCATTGCCTACATTTTTTATCTGTTGAGCCTGGAAAAGCTTTTACTGGAAGAGTCTAAGTTCTAGCCATGTGCCAATAGTTCCAGGATTTGAAAGATAGTGTCGATTTTTGTGATATTAGCTTTGTGATTACCTTAGAATTTGCATCCTGGGATAAACACTCAGCTACACTGCCTTGTAACGGAAGTTCCACGAATTTTCTGCTCCATTGCTTTCTCAGCGCAAGTCGCATGCTTTTGACAACCTTAGCAGGAGTGGAGCAGATATCATCGATGGCTATGATTATGTTCCCATCGGATATATCAATGCGAGCTCCAAGGTGTGTTGCTGTATGTCGAGTGCGCGTCCAAAGATTAGCACCTTTGCTATAAAATCTTATAACCATATAACCAATGCGTTTGGCTACCGGATAGAAATTCAGTGAGTGGTATTTCATGATCATGTCCGATAGCACAATTTAGGGTATTTGATAGTTGGCGATTAGAAATTGAGGATATCATATTATCCCTAGAAGATAGTAATTGCGTTGCTTTAGAGATTGTCCAAATATCTACGTCATGGCTGATTTTACCAATCCCCAGGCCGCCAATATTTCTGTCAGCATAGAAGAATGGAGTAGCAACATTATCAGGGGTATTAGTAGTATATCTTAGGAACTGTCTTATAGATTTATCCAGATCGTAGATACTTTCCTTCATGACTCGTCCAGATGATAGCTCATGGGATAGAGAGGGGTTTAGTGACTTCTCAAAACTTCTATTTTTTGCCATGGAGTATATATATATATATATATATTATATACATATACGCATTTCAAACATTCTCTACCATATCGACAATTTTCCCGTAAACGTGTACTTCTTTTAAATAAGTAAACAAACAAAAGTAAACAAACAAAAGTAAACAGAAAATATATATTATTTATTCGTTATTTATATATAATTTGTAATATACACAATGTAAATGATTGTCCATACCCCGTTGTTATAAACTACCAGCGAGTACGCACGAAGTAGTGGCTGATTAATACGTTCACCTTTATATGATTCATGTTACTTTAACAATTGTATAGCCCGTTTCATAATTTGAATAACGTAATTATAATTATAATTATAGTAGGTATAGACTATAGACTATAGTCTATATACATACTATAATTATAATTATAATTACATTATTCAAATTATAAAACGGGCTATACAATTGACAATACCGTATAGTATACTATAGATACACTGAATAGGTTTGGTAACATCGTGCCGATATCTATTTACCAGTTCTTAAATTATTTTTGTATTTGTATACGTTTATTACGGTTAATTATACGTTATGTTAATACACAATTAAGTATATATATATATTTATATATATATATATATATATATATATATATTAAGTGTACATTTATTATATTATTTCCGTTGAAATGTCTTTATCGCCTTACAAGATAAATCGATGTTTTACTTCAACTGCATATTTCTCCTTAAGGGATATGCCAGATTTAAAAAAATGCCATAGCAGTTATAACGGAGTTTTCTTGGTAATGTATTCCTATTTTCTCGCAAACTTAGCTTTATTTTAGATGATCCGAACCAATGCTAGAAAAAGTGCTATATGCTTCCACATTTGTGATGCTGTTTCTTCATTTTGTTCTCATTAAGATATAGTCAACCTGATATTTCCTGCAGCACGGATCCATATATGTCCAAAGTGTATTCAAATTCTTTTTAAAACATGTATTTGTTATTACTAATTGTTTTTCATTTATAATATCTATTAATAATACACCATTTTTATTTGTTTCTTGATGATATGTAAAATTCCCGTCATATTTCCCTATCGTTGCATTAAAATCTCCATTAATGATTAGTACATTGTGATTAGGTATAGTTTCTATAGCTCTTCTAAGTTCATCGTAGAATTTGTTTATAACTTCATCTTCGCTATAATTTGTAGGTGAATATATGATCCTAATAGATGTTGCAGGATTTCCATGGAATGTGCTTATCAATATTCTCCCAGTGTGTGATATAACCTCGCATAGTGAGTTTATTGATATTTTGTTTAACATTATACCAATTCCTCCTGTTGATGCATCTTGATCATTTTTTCATACTGATGTTGTTATAAGTGTGATATATCCAATAGTATTATACTTAACAGTTTCATAATGCATAATTAGATGTTCCTGTATTCAAATAATATCTAGATCATAGTTGATACGATGATTTCTCGTTTACATTAATAGTTTAGCCTTATTACCTACACGTTTATCAATATCTACCCTTAAGGGTAAGGAATTACTTGCGAGTTTGGAGTAGGTCCGTCATACTTCTTCTTAGAGATCATTTCGGTTGAAGGGAAGGTTATATTAGGGAATTTAACCATAGTTTTGTTTGTTGTACTTGTCATGTCTTTCATTTGCTAATACTGCTATGGGTGCAACTACTATAGCAGTTCGTTTGAATTCAGAGTTGCACTCTCTTAGCCTTTACCTAAAGAGGTATTACTACAATGCAGCAGAAATATTTGGAATCATGGTTACCTTCTCCTAGATCCCCTACAATTTAGCCTGGATACTTATTAAATAGTTTACCGTTTTCACTTGGAGGAATTGAAGGATGCTTGACTTGTATTACCATGAAACCATCAGGAAAGGACCTACAGGAAAGGACCTACACGAAAGTACCTACACGCTCGGCCTTCCTTTTCGCTTGACATATCTAGATGGTGGATGTAGCTAGAGGGATACTAACTATAGTTATCCATAATATATTGTCTACAAAATGATGTAATGTCCTATCGAATATAACGAAAAAGAGGTAGAGCGGATATAATCTGGATGAACGATAGCTGACTTGTGAATAACATTCTTGACCAAATATAGTGGAAATATTGTGCTCATATACGAGCTATAGATATAACTATAACTATTATAACTATAACTATTATAACTATAACTATTATAACTATAACTATTATAACTATAACTATTATAACTATAACTATCTATAGATACCACATTGTCCACCTACTACAGTCAAGGCACGGGATTAACTAATTAAGTATGTACGGGAACGTAACTTAATACGTACACTTTATTAATAAATTGTCATAACATTTTATGACTCAATATCTGTATTCAAAATCTAAATTACAATATATTCATATTATATGATTATAGATATTATTGTGATTTTAAAATTTTAGATAACAGCTGTTGGGTCAACCCTGGGGTGTCCGACGGACACTGTCGACACGACACCCGACGGACACTGTCCGTGTTCGATGCCCGCGCCCGAATACGGATATCCTGTGTTATAATACGGACCAATGTTATAATATATACCACTAGGATATACTATATATTATTGATGAACCAATCATGTATATTAAAATTACATTATTTATAATTAATTTTATGAATAATTTAATTAGTAATTAATTTGTTAATTGTTATTATTTTATTAATTACTAATTAGAAGTGAAGCATCTATATAGATGCTACATATTATTTATAAATAACAAAATGATTAGATTTAGCTTCATTGGTGGTATTAATATTATAACGCAGGTACTTTTTATGAAAATAAGAATTATTCGACGCTGCACCCAGATTGTTTATAGGGTGTCCATATTAATACATCTAGAGTATCATTATTAAGGATATATATTACCTCTAGATATATGTTTATAACTTTCTTTGATAACAAATATAGTAATTATGTAGATTTTTATATTTCATATTTTGAATGCTTTAATTTTTTAATAATATATTGTTATTTTTTATATGGATACATTTATATATTCTTGAGTAGGTAAGAAGTTAAGTTGACATTTGTAGATACCGAGTTACAGAAAGTGTCCGTATTAGGGCACTGTCCGTATTAGGTTACTTTCCCCTATATATTCGTTGATGAATATACACATGACTTCGGATAGAGAGGTACAAATTGAATATATATATATATATATATATATATATATACATATAATAAAACTAATAATATGTATTAATACTAAATAATACTTATTATCTATTATGAGTTTATTTGATTGTTTATAATAAGATAAATTTAAATACGAATATTCTATAGAATATTCGTAGTATTTCAAGTATTTTAAGATCGTATTAATAACAGTTACGCTATGAATACTAGTTTGCCCTGTATCGCTACGCATAGAGTGACGTTCACGCGTAACACGTACAGTGTACGTATTACGTCGTACACCCTGGCGACCATATCTCCAACTAATTCACAATCGATTCGTTAGAGGAGATACTGTCGGTCTCGGCGCAGTTCACCTCGTTAGCGAGCGCCACCAGTTCCTTGAGGGTTTCGTCTAGCTCCAGACTCAGCGTCTCGATCTGGTCGTGGTGGTTACGGTGACGGTAACGGTTGTGGTGTTGGTGGCGGTGATGGTGACGGTGATGGTGGTGGTGATTGTGATTGTGATGGTGGTTACTATGTATAGGGGGTATAGTGGTTAATTATTATTGTTGAGGGTGATAATTACAGATATACAGTTTCAACTATATTCACACACACACATACATACACATAAACACTATGTCTTGTATATGTGTATAAATGTATATTTCCCATGGGAACATCATGCACGCATATGCTGGATACTTAATAAAAACAAAAAATGTATAATAAATAATATAATCTATAGATTACTGGATGTTATATAATAAAACAACATTAGCTGTATACAGCTAATAACTCATTATATAACATCCAGTATACTATATTATATACAGTATATTCATAGTTATATACATAGTATATTGCCTAATACGACATAACATACGGTATATAGTATTTCTACTTGAATCATCTTCCGATTTCGATACAATTGACCACGATAACCTACTTTAAACCGACCAGAATTACTAAACATTAACAACGATACATTACATCTACTGAAAGACTACAGTATTACGTATACGTACCAACCGAACATACAACATAAAACCTAAATCCGTATATCCTAATAAATCCCTTTATATGGAGTGCAACAAGGTATACAATTATATATATATATATATATATATATATATATATATATATATATATAATAATAATAAGAACTATCGCTGCCAGTGCTATGTAAACCTTTTTCTTAAGGTAAATGTTCTCCTTGAGCGTCATGGTGTGCTTGTACTGGTACTGTTTGATGATCACCTCGAGTTGTTTACGTATGGATATCACCTGGCGAGTGGAGAACGCGTTACTATTACGTCATCATGTTCACTTAGTTGTTTACGTCGAGTATTATCGACCCTTAACATAATGGTCCTAGATTCTAAATGTTACCATAGTGTGGTAATTTTCGATTTAAAATGTATGAGTGATAATACGGATATGTGAATTTAATCTGGAACATCTAAATACGACACCCCCGTAAATCATTTCAATATAATTGAAGACAAATAAGATCATTTTGAAAAAAATAGAATAGAATATTTTTCCATCTGTGATAAACATATTCTCTATATATTCTCTAAATTCTCTATGGATGAGACGCTAATAAAGGATAACGTATTGCTTCTAGCGAGTTAATACCGAGATAACATTGAAGAAATTACCTTATAATGATTTATTGGAACCGCGTATACGCCCCCTACTATATTGGTATCGGGCAGCGTGGGCGTAAATAGCCGTAAAGTAGGCGTAATGTGGGCGTGGCTTGAGGGTAATACGGGGGCGTAACCTCTTTGTTTCGTTGGCTGGTGACGTTATTCAGCTTATCGATGTTGTTGGTTATCACCTGCTTCTGAATGTGGAACCTGTTGATGCCTTCCTTCAGAGTGTCTATCAGTACGTGGTCGTAGTTTATCTGTGTCATGTGGGCGTATTAGTGGGCGTATTAGTGTTATCAGCTCACTCTTAACGGAATATATTAACGTATATTACTATTTCACATTTGTTTAATATATATTTCATATCAAGTTATATATATATATATATATCATATATATATATATACAATGTATATTATACATATATAATATATACGATTACATGTATTCCTAAATTGATCTATTATTTGATTTAATTCAATAAAATACACTTATTTTATTGTATTGAATATATATATTATATAAAATATATATAATATATATATAATATATATATATATATATATATATATATATATATATATATATATATTATAATACTAATATACTAGTTTGAATGTATATTTTTAGCTTTACACATATGTTATACTGTATAACTTATACAGATTACTTGTTATAGTACTATACTATACTATATGATAGTATACTACCCTATAGGGTATACTATCTATAGTATACTTTATAGTTTACCTATAGGATATGGTATACCAGGAAAACCTATCTAAACACACACATTATTCTAGATTTTGTTAATCATCTTAACAGATGCGCCCTGATTCAATACATATAATAAGTATGTTTACCTTATACTATATGTAACGTACCCAGTAGACTGTAATATAATTAGTATAGTATATTGTATACTATAGTATATATATACAATGTATAGTATGCTATATAATAAAATATTATACTATATAATATACTCTATTACTATACGCGTATACGTGTATAGTAAATTACATATTATTGTATACAAAATAAAATGTATATAAAATAAAGAACTATATTAGTTTTTAAAATGATATATTTCATAGCACCCACATTACTATTTAACAAAGTGACGAATCGCACACACTATATTTATTTTACATCCAAACGTGTATACGAGTCTATAGACTCATTAAATAAAGCATCCTTATTTTAATTTGAAGAAAGACGAGGTTTTTTGGCTATGAGATTGGCTCGGGCTCGTTTTTTTCCGGAAAATATAAGCATCGTCTCGGCATCAGTAACCGACATTCTCGGCTCGTCATTCAAAATCTCGGCTCATCGTTTACATCGCAAATACATAGCTCTAGCTCACAATATCACCCGCGATCTTACCCATTCTCGCACCCATACACTCGCGCACAATATAGCACACACACACACGAACACTCTCACACACCCACACGCACACAATAGAGCGGCGCCGCACACCGCGCCTACCTTATCCATGTAGTCCATCTCCACGGCTGTCCGGGCCTCGGCTCGAGAGTTGAAGTAACGCTCGTACAGCGTTTTTAGTTCTCCTATGGCTAGCTCTAGCTGATTCTAGAGGTCACGTAGCGGGTGGTAGAGGTCACTCGGGTAAAGGTTAGTTAGGTTACGCGTGACTAGTGAGTAGGTATTAAGTGATGCGAGGTTAGCGCTATAGGGTATAGTGGAGGTAATGATTACAGGGTTATGAAAACGTATGATTATATATTAATATTATAGTAATGAATTAAAAAAAATATATATATACATGCATAAATACACTTAGTGTGCGAGGTATATCCGTAATATAAATTCGTAAACAAAAGCTGGTAAGTTGTTGTATTATTTGTAGAGAGAATGATTACAGCAGAATAAGAAGAATTCACATTATATTAAGCGATAGAATATCGTATACGGGTATGTGGGGATGGGTTCAGGCTATCAGTGCAATGTGAATAACTGTTAGCATATTGAATTGTATTTGTTTCTAGATAGAATCCACTCTAGTCCTGAGTTTTGGTAAATCGTATGCTATATAATATATATATATATATATATATGTGCCTGTGCGGTTCAGTTGGCTAATGTGTCAGCTACACAAGCAGTAGGACACGGGTTCAAGCCTGTGCGGTCCACGGCGTCCGGACCATTAAAATAGGTCTTACAATATTATTTAGAAGTGATCTTATATAATTGTGTATAAATAAATGATCGGCTCTCTTCAATATCACGGATAACATGAGAGCGGCTTCGAAGGGACATTAGAGCCACATGGTTATAAGTGAAATATTCATCTAAGTTCCTGATGAAAGGACTCCCCCAAAATAAAAATAACTATAAGGTTATACTAGAGTGTACCTGCCATTGAAGTCTGTTGGTTTCCACGGTGTCGGTGTATACAAGTGATGAGATTTCCGATAACCCCTAGCGATTGAAAATAACTTATAAATGATATTAATTCATAGATGAGTTATGAAAATTATGATTATTTATTATGTATTATAAATTATACTGATTAGAAACAATAGTCTGCCTAACAAAGTAATATATGTATATATATATTTATATATATATATATATATATATATATATATATATTGCTCCCGCTAACTCAGACTCGAATGGACCAACTATAAATATCATGGATATCGATTTTATGAGATATAAAATCGTTAAATAATACATTGTTTAATAACAATTGTTAATAAAACCTATCACTACTAGTGATTTACTATAGTAAAACTCCATTAGAGATTCCGAGTTAGCGGGTGTTAATTTTATTTAATATAGAAAACTATATATATATATATATATATATATATATATATATATATATAGTTATATACATATGTATATACATTTATAGTTGTATTAACTATAGTAGTATATATTATATACTGCTATATGAAATTTACCTTTTCGTGGTAGAGTTTATCTTCGATTATTTCGTTTTCGAAGTTCTTGTAAACTCGCATTTTACTTTTGTTCTCTAGATCCGTTTTACCGAGCTCCTGCGCATGAGTGTTCCGTAGTTATTTTAATGATATACGATATTATGTAGTATATTCGATGCGATGGTTTTAAATATTATAACACTAGTAAGATAATATAATATATTTATAAATATATAATATTTTTCAAACCAATCAAATTAGTTTTAAATCGTGTTATTATAATAGATTAGGTATTATTACCTATTACTAAATATTCTGTCATTCGAAAAATACCGTAAAATACCATATTTGTTATAATATTGAATACTATGCATGTATATGTGTAATAAAAGATCTATTTTACGTAAGTGTCTCTTATTGAGATGTAATATTCGCGTTAAATTATATATGATTATGATATGTACTGCTTTTTATATACTAATTGATATTTAAAAAAATAAAAATTATAAATATAACCTTATTAATTATATTCTAAATATCTTGATAACTAATAATATATAATAGATTTATATTTATATACATACTCACACACACACACATATATATATATATATATATATATATATATATATATATATATATATATATATATATATATATATACATATATGAGTCATAGTCATGTTGATGAATTTATATTTCGTACACCTAAGCTATACGAATATATATATATTCAAAACCTATTAGTACCTATCAAAGTTAGTATTATAAGATGTAAAGGTGGTATACCACTATATATAGTGACACTTTTATTACTAGCATATTTAGTTACATGATAAGTTTCATTTTATTTTTTTTTATCATATATATGTAAACAGGAAGTCATATTATTATAACATTATTATTTATTTATTATTCTTATCTATAATGAAACTTAGCATGTTAATAAAGGGGTAATTGTCTCGATAAGCAACACTTCTTCTATAATTACCCTGGCATTGCCTAAATCTGATAATAATAATAATAATAATAATATATATATTTATACACATATATATAAACTGACACCGACTAACATTCCACAACAACTTAATCTTAGCCTCGTTCTCGCGTTTAGTGGCCGTCAACGAGCCGATAGTCTTGCCCGACTTAGCGTACACCCTGCCCAGCTCCTCCATCCTCAGCGAGATGCCCGCAAGAGAGAGGCTGTTCTGTTTGCTCTTCGTGATCTCCGAGTCGACTCGATCGTTAGCGCTCTTCAAACTATATTTAATTATTACGTGTGTATACTATAGTATATATAGTATACTATAGCTTGCTTGTATAGTATAGCTATTGCTTACGTGTATACACGCGCGGGTATTACGGGTATCGATGTGTGTGTGTGTATGTGTGTGTGTATGTGTGTGTGTGTGTGTATAATAATCATAATTATAATAATACATATTTATTAGAAATTTTAAATTGTACATTTTTTTCGTATGAAATATATCATTATTTATATTATTATTTCCTCTATAGGGCTTCAGATTAAGATCATTATCTTTTCTACGCTGTCATATATATAATAATCATAATTATTATTATTATTTATTAATAATTAATATTTAATTTATATATCATTGGCGACAAAAAAAATGAAGTAATACGATTTATTTTAATTAGTAAATATTTGTATATATTTAATTAATATATTAATTATTAATAGATAATAATAATAATGATATATACATATATTGTATATGTGTTTATTTAAGTTTGAAGATATTTAAAAGAAATATACTTAAGGAGCGACTACGTAGCACAGGATCACTGTTGGACAGCACACCAGATCAGTTGTATTAATTGTGGTGCCCTGTAGCAATCAATAAGTCAAATAACTACTATTTTGTAATTATATAAATGGTGTTGATTTGTTGAGGATGTCGGTGTTTTTTGGTCGATATATAATAATGGAATGAGGATATATATATATATATATATATATATAATATTCGGATTCAAAGGTACATTAGAGCCATATGTTTATAAATAAAAACTTCATCTAAGTTCTTGGTTGGGATGAAAGGACTTCACCAAAATAACAATAACAATAACAATAATAATAAGCACACATGTGCGTCAACATACATGTGTATGTGTACGTGTGTACGTATATGTATATGTTTATGTGTGCGTGTGGGAATATAAACTCGAGTGAAACTTGTTGAAACTGCTCCTCGATGCTCCAGATCTTAACGTCTAGAACATTCTTCTCTATCTTCCAGGTCTCGATTTGATCCTTCAGCGATACCAGTTCCAGCTTCTTTTCGTCTCCCATTATGCAGATGTACTCAACCCAATTCTACGGATGCGAGGGGGCAATTGATGAGGGCAGTTTAGGGTAGGTTAGGGTAGGCGTAACGGTAGCTAGTATGTTAACTAGCGAGATAATTTAGTTAGATATAATAAGGATTTTGCGAAGAAAATATATACCATCTTAGTAAAATCTTTGGATATACCATATATACATACACCCTGTATATACTATACTATACTATAATTAGAGTACGGTAGGAATGTGCATAATGGTACGGGGGTTCATAGAGATGCATACACGGGTTCGCACGGAATCACAGGGTACGCACGCTAATCAACTCATTATTATGACTCATTATTATGACTCATTATTATGACTCATTATAATGACTCATTATTATGACTCATTGCAATGACTCATATTAGGCAACGATGTTCAACCTATAGGTTAAGCTATAGCTAGATATAGATATCGGGCGCGCTTCACATACAAGATAAAGATATCGCGCAAAGTAATGTATACAGACATACACGTGTGTACACATTTGTGTACACATATGTGTCTACACGTCATCCTATATACATAACCCTTGCGTGCGTGTACATATATGTTATAGCTAACAGTGTATATATATATATATATATATATATATATATATATATATATATATATATATATATATATACCCCGGCTATAGACCAGAAAAGGACCTCAACGGAACCTTAACTCTATGGCCTTTTGAGATTTAAAATAACTATACATTATAATTTATAACTTATATTTATTATTTCATACGAACTGTTATATCTCAATAAACAATATTTATTTATTTATTTTATATATATATATATATATATATATATATTTATATATAAGGCATTGTATATATGCTTTAAACTTATAAGTTATCGCCGATTCTCGTCCGTTCACGTAACCTTCTTAAGCTGGAGGAGAGTGTTCCTCAGATCCCTGTTGGTAGCCTTCAGCTTGGTGCAGAGCGACAGTTTGTGCGCAAGTTCTCGGTGGCAGTTCACCACGAAGTTACCGGACTCTGGTTCCGGTGCGTCGAGTACGTCATTACTGGCCGCGCTACGGACACGGAGGGGGCGGGTGGTCAGCACTTAATTAGAGCGCGAGGGTTGCGGTCGATACGGAATTATAGGTAGTGGTCAGCACTTAATTAGAACGCGAGGGTTGTGGTCGACACTGAATTAGAGTGCGAGGGTTGTGATCGACACTGAATTAGATAGCGAGGGTTGTGATCGACACTGAATTAGAGTCGGGTTGGTAACGTATACTATGTACTGTATACATTGTACAGTGTATAGTGTACAGTAGACCGGTTCGTTCGATTCAATTTTTAATCCTTCATATAAAATATAATACATATCTATATTTTAGTATATTATGTATTAACAATTTTTATAAAAAAATAGTTACCTTTGGTCACGAAGCATTTAAAGTTTGAAATATAAATTATTTTTAAATAAAATGTATAATATTCCATGTATAATAGTAATGACGCCATCTTATTATCTTTGATGTTAACAAATATTTAAATTAATATTTAAAATTAATTATGTATTTGTATTATATTTAATGAATTAATATAATATATACCATTATGTATATTTATTAATAATATAATATCTATATTTCATTTTTATATCTACAAATTACCAATATTAATGTCTCCTAAAACTCGAGAAAATACACCATTTTACAGTATTAATTTTAAAGTATTTATTTCAAAATAATTCAAAAAAATAATTAATTTTTAAAATTAATATATATAATTATACTTTACATAAATTTGAGTGATCAGATTGTATTGAATTGTGGATATGAATTAGATATAAATGTCCTTTATACAAATAAAATAAAAAAAATAAAAAAATATGTAAACATATTTTGTATTTCATATTTCAAATAAAATCCAAAAAAAATTACAAATGATGTTAATTTTTTTTCTAAAAATAATTTTTAATTTTTTAATAATTAATTTGAATTGTATTATTATTATCTATAAATTATATATTTTAATTTTTTAAATTAAATTGTAATAATTTATTTATATTAAATTATACGATTTTTTTACCGGTCTAGTGTACAGTGTACATTATACAGTGTATAGTGTACATTGTACATGGTACACTGTATGTTTTACGTTTATGAAGGTCACAACATTAATACGGGAGTCCGTAATAGTATAAAGGTCATATTTAGCATATATATATATATATACATATTAGTATTATTTATTTTTAATTATACATATTCAAATAAAAAGCAGATCACCGTATACGGTATATCCTAAACGTCCATGATAGTATGTGTATAATAATAATAATAATAATAATAATATCAGAGTGTATGCACGATCAAGGTAATCGAAGAAGCGCAATGCTTATCAGGTCGTTTACCTGACTATAATACCAACAATTGTATTTGTTTCTAGATAGAATCTACTCTAGTCCTGAGTTTTGGTATATTGTATGCTATACAATATATATATATATATATATATATATATATATATAATTATTATATATTATATATATATATATATAAATATATATATATATATATATATTTCTATGCGTATGCTCTTACTGATTCGATTCGAAAGATGACGTATCCTTCACGAATACACTGAATCGTCTCAATTTCTCCACTTCGTTTTCTGTGAAAGTAGTGAAACGTTTCATCAAGAATCGGTCAACTAAATACACCGAATTAGGCACGACAAGGGTGCCTATAGGCATATATATATATGTATATAGTGCCTATAAAATATACTCTTAATAGAGCCGCGTTCATACAAAATACTGCAGAATTATAACCATAGATCGAATGCTTAATATTATTTATTTTAGAATATTTACTAGATATCGAGCATTAATTTGAAGTGAGTTATACAAATTAAAAGAATATTTCGAAGCAGCCGATATACGACTATAAAAACTGGGCCGTATTTAGTGGTTGTAGTATCTTGATTCAGGGCGTGGCTTATCGCGAGATCGCGCGGGTGGGCGTATCACTAACGGAAACTGGCGCCCGTCCTCACATCCTCCATCTTGGAATAGACCGTGTCCTGCCTGGACAATGTCTGGCCGTTTTTCTTCTTGGGAGACGTAGATGTGCTGGAACCGGTTAACGAGAGCCGGTTGGGCGGCGTGATAGACGGTGCTATGGAGACGCGCTTGGCCCTCTTAGGTACCTGTAACGGCGACTTAGTTAGAGATTTGAAAGTGGGGCGTAAATTCCGAAAATAATAGTTTATTTTCGATTATATAGGACAAATAATCTAATAAAATACATCTACTTAAGTATAATACATTAATAGGATTATGATATAATTGATTATGAACTAAGCTGATTTCCCCGCATAAAGCGGGCAACATTTGAGAGGGGCGACACAAAATTGCGGAGGAGGGAAATCGCCCACAAAATACTCCTTAAAAAGCACGGACCTGTAACGCGACGACGGGCGGCGGCTTCTTGACCGACATGAACTTGAATTCCGCCGGGACTTCTTCTTCGTCGGAACTGAAGCCGAGCAGGCTGCTTAGATTCGTAGACATTGCCGACAGCGTCCCTGCGCGTGCGCGAACGTCGTGTTAAGGCGCGTAACTATAGTTACCTTTATATGAGTCACACACAGATATATATATATATATGGGCAACGACAACATAAAATAGGCATATTATTTTGAAGCCCTTTAGAAGAAAATATTATATAAATATTATTATAATTCAATAGAAAAAATTATTATTACAATTCTTCTAATAAATATTATTATTATTATTATTATTATTATTATTATTATTATTATTATTATATATCACTATATATAAGAATATATATATATATATATATATATATATATATATATATATATATATATGGGGTCGATGGCTCAGTGGGACAACCAAAAGCTAGTAAGCCAGAGGTCCCGGGTTCGACTCCAGGCAGTTCTTGAATTTCTCTTGTGTTTATAAAGAACTTAATAAACAATAAATCAAAACACAAGAGCAAAAATGTTACTATTTGTATTGTATTGTCCGGGGCCTCTCACAGTTATTTATAACATGTACAAGTCTATGACTTCTTGAGGGGTCCATTTGTATCCGCTATTTGTATTGTATTCAATATATATAAGAGATTTCAATAAATATATTATATAATATTGTATACATATGACACATATTACAGTGACACAGAGAAAAGAAGACAGCGTTCTACTGGCTGGAGCCGTTACGGTTAACCAAATCTAATAACACGAAGAGATGTGTAGGGACTATTATAACTTAAGAAGATAGCTTAACATTAAAGTATTTTACCACAGTTAATTACTATTGTTTAAATTCGGATTACAAATATACTTTCAGTGATATCTATATTTCGTTCAGTGATTGATACAAATATAAATATATGTCTATATCTATAGATATAGCTATAGGGGAAAGTAACCGAATAAGGACAGTAACCGAATACGGAAAGTGTATATATCTAGATGTCATATAAGTCCCTAATACGGACACCCTATAGGGTATATATAACCAATCAGCGCGAAGCGTATACGTTCATATAAGAACTATTCTGATTTTCATACAAATCGCATGCGTTATAATATTAATACCACCAATAAAGCTAAATCTAATTTTTTGTATTATTTAGATACTTAAAGTGTATTATTAATAAAAAAATAATAAACAATAAATAATTATTAACTTAATTAATTATTAAATTAGAATAAATTATTCATAAAATTAATTATAAATAATGTAATTGTAATATGTCTGATTGGTTCATCAATAGTGTATGACTTATCTAGTGGTATTTAGGGTGTCCGTATTATAACACAGGGTGTCCGTATTCGGACACGGGTTCCGAATACGGACAACCATGTTATCTATGGAATTAAAATTGTTTAAAATCACAGTAATATATATATTAATATTAATATTAATATTAATATAGTGTAATTTTGAAGAAAAATAATGAGTCATAACATGTTAAGACCATTTATTGTTAAAGCGTCCGTATTAGGTTACTTTTCCCTACATATATAATTTGTAAACTTTTTAATTAATATAAATTATATTACGAAAATATATCAATATATATATATATTGTTTTATAAATTACATATTTACCCATTATAAAAGTAAATATAATGGGCCCAACCCATATATCAATGTATTATATACGATAAAAGTAAGTCACCATAAAATAGAAGTATCCACTAATAAGAATACGAATAATATATATATATATATATATATATTTACTTTATGAAGTGATATTTATTAATAATCTCTATACATATTTGATTATTACTCTATAATACTCATTAGGCTATTACATTAAAGTATATATATATATATATATATATATATATTATATTTATATAAATTCTAACGAATTATTAGTAAACAATTAATTAACCACCTAAATAGCAACAGTCTTTTTGATAAATATCAATCTGGATATAGGAAATTTTATAGTACTTAAACAGCTCTACTCTACGTTACTGACAATTTCCCACATAGCATTGATAATAACACTCCTACACAAGTAATTCTTCTTGACTTATCTTCCGCCTTTGATACAATTGACCACAATATACTTTTAAACCGACTAAAGCTACTAAACATTAACAACGACGCATTAAATCTATAGATTTCAACAAAATATTTAGGAGTAACTCTAACAAATAACTTAACTATGACTACACATGTTAATTCAGTAGCTAAATCAACGACTACTCACCTTATTCAACTATGCAAAATACGAAAATCTCTACCATCTACCTATTAGCGAATGATTTAATTTTTTCCAGACTTAACTACTGCTCTACTTTACTCGCTAACTCAACTAAATTATAACTATTACAACCTGACCGAATTCAACTAGACCGAATTAAGACACGACTTACTAAATTAATACATACTGTTATCTACAAAAATACTCCAACATACTTAACTGACCTACTACATCTAAAAAAAGTTATACTACTAAGAAACTCGAACTCTATAGAGTTATAAGTTTTAAGTTATAACTTATAAGTTACTTACCCTACCTACCATCAGCAGGAAACAATATGGCGGAAGAGCTTTTCGGTATATGGCTGCATCTACGTGGAATAATCTTCCAGACGATATACGGAAATCAACCATATATCGAAGAAGCGATATACTTAAAAATTACATAACGTAATATGTTTATTTAACTCATATATTATAATTCATAACACATTTTATTTTCGTTTTTATTTTATTATATTTTATTCTTTTTATCGAGAGAATACGCTGTATATATCCTTGTTATTGTTATACTATTAAATACGCACTATTTATTATTATTATTATTATTATTATATATAAGGAGCATACTATAGTATAATTAAAACACAGTCGAGAATAGCGCTCGCTATTATATATATATATATATATATATATATATATATATATACTGTATTATATATATATATATACTGTATATATATATATATATATATATATATATACAGTCAACTCCCGATCCTGTATTATATATATATACAGTCAACTCCCGATAAGTTGGACTCGCAAAGGACCGGGAAAAGTGTCCGACTTATCCGAGATTAAGAATATCATGCAAATAAGACATGAAATGAGCAGCGCGAGTTAAATGGTTACCGAAATATGGAATTATGCAACAATCAACAACATAAAATGTTGTATTCAATAATATTATTACTAAAATTATAATATTCATTATTTAAAGTAAACATTTCTGACAATTTATAAAAAGTCCGACTTATTCAGTATAAAAATCATAAAAATTACTATAATATGTGTCCGACTTATATAAAATTCCGACTTTTCCAATCCAACTTATCCTACTTATCCGATTAATTTAACATGGAACTAGATACAAATCCAACCAAATCAACTAAATGTGTCCGACTTATACGTAGTCCGACTTACCTTGAGTTACTGTATATATATATATATATATATATATATATATATGTTGTTTAAATATAACATTTGTAATTATAATTATAATTATATATATAATTATATATATGATATAATATGATATGATATCTCATATATTTATATTATTATTAATTATAATAATAATATAGTTATTAGTAACATTCATATTTTTCGTATATATATATATATAATAATTGTTATTAGAATATATGTATATTTATATATATTTATATATATTTATATATATATATATATATATATATATATATTTACCAAGTTTTTCTAAAGGTTGATTGGGCATTTTAAATTATCAAAGTTATATAACCTAATTTATATTTACTTTATATTGTATAATCACAATATATAAATATCGTATTTAAATTATTAAAATGAATAATGTAAATATAAATAAACAAAAGTAAATAACAATATAACAACACATTTAATATTTACTGCGAATATTACAATACATCATTATTTACAACTATGGAATATCTTTACATTAATATAACGTATACGTATACGTAAAGTATATGCATATATACACATATATATATGTGCGTATATACACGGAGACACAATATAACATATATGTTATTATATATGTTATTATATATAATCTCAGAGTTGTGGATCTAATTTTGCAAATATACTTTATTTCACGAAACAAACGATGAAAACATCTACGTTGGCAAGATAACATTCAAATTGAAAATGTTTAGCTATCATATATAACAATAGCTATAATATAAGAAATATGTTAACTTTGCGTGAACAATATAACGTACACTATTATACATGCCCCGTCTACGGTATATAGTATATACTAGTTACTATTGGGGGCGTAGGAATATGGGGGGGGGGGGTCGTGGGTGTCCGGACCCCCCATTTATAAATAAGGGGTTCGAATATCTTTGGACCCACCCTGTTTTGAGTCAATTTTTCAAGTTTATAAAATCATCCTTAAAACTTAATGGGATGAAGGAATTCACTTTAAATTTGAATCACTCGATCTTAGAATATT
Organism: Osedax fenrisi; assembly: GCA_964019155.1. Lineage (NCBI taxonomy): Eukaryota > Metazoa > Annelida > Polychaeta > Sabellida > Siboglinidae > Osedax > Osedax fenrisi. The sequence goes on from OZ025246.1 coordinate 21,461,999, forward strand.
GAAAAAGAGCATATATGCTAAACCACATGTGGTATACCGCACTTTTTCAAATTTCAATTAATTATACAGAATTAATTGTAGAACTAGAAATAATTGTAAAAAAATAAATGTATATATATAATTATATAATATATAATCGTGATAAAATAATTAAAAATATAATTAATAATAGGCCAGTTAATATATGGAATTAATTATATAATGATATACTAAAAGCTGAATATATTTAATTTTTTTAAAATAAAATCTGTTTTAACAAAAAAAATTGTTTAAATCTGTATTTTATTATTGTCGTTGTCATTTGTGTTTATATATATACATTTAAAATGTACTATAATATAAAATTAATAATTCTCTATTAATAGTTATTATATATAATAGTATACTATAGTATATTATAATAGTATTATTACAGATGTTAAGCATGATAAATATTACATTATTTTTTTTGTTTCGTAATATAGTATTGCTTTATTTGATTTTCAATATATTCTTTTGTAATATATTTGAAATGTATCATTTAATTATTAAACTGCAGTTTAACATACATGTATAATTAATAATGTATTACTATTACAGGTTATAAAGTTAAGAAGAATTAAATATATAAAGTAACATATAATATTTCGATTTAGTTTATTTTATTTATATGTTCGATTATTGTTCTTTATTTTTACGGTACCGTAAAAGATTTTATTTATTTAATTTTTAAATTTATTATTATTCTTTGTTTATTTCTATAACGTATATTATGGTTAGCAAATATGTAAATATATATTCCGACTAAAATAAAAATAAAATATATTAATATCTTATTTATGTGAACTTTAGCTTTTATCTATATATATATATTTGAAAAAAAAGTTTATTGGGATAATCATCGATAGTTCATTGAACTGGAAATATCATTTTCAATTCATAAAGAATACATTATTAACAATATATTGGATTATACAAAATGTATCAATTCCCCCATTACGAATCAGCTATGATTAATCTTTATTATGCACTTTTTTATCCCCATTTAATGTATAATTTAGAAATATGGGGGCATACATATAAATCTAATATAAACTGTATTCGTGTTATACAACAAGGTTTTTCTAAAATTATTGATTTTAGTTCAACAAACTATTCATACAAGCTTATTGTTTCATAAAAGAAAATAAATAAATATATTTAATTATCTGATCTCGCTTGAACATTTCATAATAATTTTTTAACTTCTAATAGTTATCTGAATAAGCAATCTTAATTATTATGATTGTTCAAGAAGTGATATATATATATATATATATATAATAATAATAATAATAATAATAAAATCAGATTTGGCAATTGTCTGGGTGAAGGTAGAAGCAGAGCTTAATTATAACTATATAGTTTATGACCAATACAAAAAATTCATAAATCAGTGTAATGATAAATAATTACATTATATAATTGGATTATTATTTTTTGTTCAACTTGCCCAGTCTAATGGGGCAGGTTGAGCCAGGTAGAAAAAATGCAAAATTAACGATATATTTAAAAAATAAACATAGTTAATGTTATATATTTATATTTATTAGTTATTAACAAGTATATGCACCGATATTAATTTAAAAACTAATGAAACTTTTAAGCCGAGAGGTTAGATGCTATATGTTTTAATCCAGCATAATAATGCAATTATTTAATTATTTAAAATAATTACTCAATTATATATTTAATTAATTAGATTATTATTATTATTTAAATAAATCATTAATTAATTAAATGAATTAATAAATAAATATGTTTAATGATATACGTGGCAGATTGACCCTATGGTCAACCTGCCCCGTTTTACTATGGTCAACCTGCCCCATATCACTAGTATATATAAAAGTAATTTAATTAATTTGTGAATGATAATTTTTGAATTTTTTATTATATAATATATAGTATATTAAATATACTTTAATTATATACCATTAATAATGCTATGTTATTACAAAATATATTAATAATATAAATTTAAACTTACTGTCCCACCAACGAGTTTTTCATAAAATATTAATAATTAAATAATATTTTAAATAGTTAAAATAAATAATTTTTGAGTTGTTATAATAATGCTAAATATAGGTGTATACATATATTACCTATCCTTCTATTAATACCCTTACACATGTACGCAGCTTATATTAATAATAATAAGTTACATAATTGAATTGAATTGAATTGAATTGAATGAATATTTATTATAAATTTTTCAAGTTCGATTTAGTTATAATTAACAATATGTAGTGATAAATTCACAAAACGACAACAAAACGTAGATAGTACACATATAAAAATAACAATAGTAAATTAGAAACGTATCACATGTGCCGGTGATAAAAACAATTAATAATTAAAATTAATAATTTATAAAATTATATATATATACATATATATATATATATATATATATGTATAAATAAATATTAAGTTATAATTTTTTTAATATGATTTTTAAAGGTATATAAACTATTTGCTAATACAATATGTTCATCAAGATCATTCCAAATTTTAGCTATTCGATTATTTAGTAGATTTTTTGTTACATTTAGTTTACATGTATTCATACTAATTTGCAGAGAATGGCCTCTGGTATTGTAGTTGGTCTTTTTGATATTAATAATAGATGATGTATTCATAGATACCAATCCGTTAAATAGCTTATATACCATAACAAGATCAAATCTAGTTCTTCTGATTTCTAGAGAATCTAGATTTAGGTATATTAATCTTTCATTATAAGGTTTATAAGGTAAACCGCATCTCTCGATTAATCTTCTCGTAAAGAATTGTTGGACCTTCTCTAGTTTTATCTTCAGTCCTTTGAATGTCCTGGCATCTAATCCCGGATTCCAGACTGTCGACGCATATTCAAGGTGGGGTCTAGCATATGATATATATGCTTTTCTAATAGCTGGCATATTATTAGTAATGAAACAGCGAAATATACGATTGATAACACAATATGCACTTGTACAGCACACACCAATATGTTCAGAGAAATGTAATGATGGATCAAATTTGATACCAAGATCACGATACGATCTACAGTTTACTATTGAAACATTATTTATAGTATACAATGGTTTATTAGTATTACCTAATGTAAGAGCAGCTGATTTTTTTGCAGCGTTTTCTAATTGCCAAGAATTAGACCATTCATAAAATTTATCAATATTATGTTGTAATTTATATCTATGATCTATGTCATTAGATATAAAACTCAATTTAGTGTCATCCGCGAAAAGATTAATGGATATATCTTTATCAATCACTTCGACTAAATCATTGATATATATTAGAAAGAGTAAAGGCCCTATTACAGATCCTTGTGGAACACCAGATATTATTTTAACTGTATCAGACATTTGATTGTTAACTCTTACTCTTTGAGATCTACCAGATAGAAAACTACTTATCCAAGAATGTATGTTACCACATATACCTAAATTAGTTAATTTGACAAGTAATTTACTATGAGAGACCTTATCAAAAGCTTTAGCATAGTCAAGATATATGATATCAATAAAACTGCCTTTATCAATTGCAGTAATCCATTTAGTATAACAATGTAATAGTTGCAGTTCAACAGATTTTTTATGACGGAATCCAAATTGAGAATCAGAAATTAATGAGTTACGTTCTAGATAAAAATTAATTTCCTCAACTAATATACGCTCAAATACTCTAGACACAATTGAGGTAATTGAAATCGGCCTATAGTTTTCTCTATTTGAAGGGTCACCTTTTTTGAATATCGGAACTATATAACTTACTTTCCACATGTCAGGACATACACCAGCTGATAAAGTTTTATTAAATAATATCGTAAGTGGAATAGATAGTTCATATGAGAATTGTTTGAAAAATATTGAAGGGATATTATCTGGTGGCAATGTACATGATAGTGAGAGATTTATTAGATGCTTTCTTATGTTATGCCTATAGAATAAAAAGTTATTTATAGTTGAATTATGTTTAGGTGGAGATAAATGAGGAATATTATCATTATCATTAATAAATACAGAAGAAAATTGATTATTGAGTATATTAGATTTAACTGTATCTGAAAAAATATATGTATTATCGTCAGATTTAATGGGACCTATAGTGGAAAAAGAGGAACATCTTGAATTAATATAATTATAAAATCGTGATTTGTCATTAGATGATAAGATTATTTTTTCTCTATCGATAGTTAATTTTTTAATGTTATAATCTAATATTTTTTTAATATTTTTCCAATTTATAAAATTATTATGTGAATCTAATCTAGTTTTATAATATTTTAAACATTTGACTTTTAAACGTAGAATATATTTTGGATACGTTTTTTTATTTTTGATATGTTTATAAGCTGGAACATTATCATTAATAATATTATATAAAGTATTATAAAAAATATTAAACATATTATTAATATCTGTTGAATTAGATAATAATAAATTCCAATCAATAGAAGAAAGGGATTGATGTATACTATATAAATTAATCTTTCTAAAATTTAGCCCAACTTTTTGATTTATTTTTAAATTAGCTTGGAAAGGTAGAGAAAATGAAAATGATATATGGTCACTAATATATTTACCAAATCCAAAAGAGGGACATTCATTAATTTTCGAAATAATCATAGGATTATTGGTTAGTAATAAATCCAGCAAATTATTATTACGAGTTGGAAAAGTAATTAATTGAATGAGTGAGTTTTGACATAGACTATTTTCAAATTCGCAATATGTTGATGGGTAATTAGGAAATGTATTATCATTCCAATTATAAAGAGGTAAGTTGAAATCTCCTATAATAATAGTAGGTGAAATTGTATCACATAGTGCAAATAAAAATTTACAAATCGATTTATGAGTGTTAAAATCAGTTGAAGGTGGACGATAAATACAAGATAATCTTATATTTTTAGTAGAATATAGTACAAGAGTAATATGCTCAATATTATTAAAATTATTGAAATATAATTGAATTGGATTTAAACTAGATTTGCAGATTATCGCTACACCACCTGAATGAGATTTCCTATCATTACGATATATTTTATAGTTAGTATTACCAAAAAGGAGTAAAGCATCAGTATCAACATTTGTTAGAAATGTTTCAACAAGACAAACAATATCATACATGTTAGAACTAAGAATTAACTCTAAATAAGGTAGTTTGTTTCTAACACTGAGACAATTTGAAAATATTACTTTTAAATTAGATGAATTTGATAGTCAGGTTGATTGTCATTAGAAGAAAAAGATTTTTGATAAGTTATAAACGATGTGGACCACTTCTCATAATCAACTTCGGGAATTTTTGAATGCCAGTCAATCTTATTATCAACTAATTTATGAAGCTCGTATTTCATTGTAAATTTGTTGAAAACCAATTTAATATTAGAGTCCAACATATTTGATTTTATAGCATGATATAGGATTTTTTTACGAATAATTTCAGAATTTGGAAGAGATGTTCTAGTAAAAATATTTTTAAAATCATGAATTGTATTTAATTTAATTTTAGAGTTATTGATAATATTATTTTTCGAAATAGGTGAGTCAAGCTTTAGAATAATAGATTTAAGACTGTAATTAAAGCTAGAGTTAAATTTATAATTTGGAATATCAAAAGTTGTGGAAATAATGTTATTAAAATAATTTAAATAGTTATTATCAAATGACATATTATTAATTGCAGGCAGATTTTCAAAAATAACTGTATTTTCATCGTTAATTTTGATAGCATGCATATCAGAATTAATAGAATTAATAGACTTATTGATATTTATAAAATTATCACTCAAAACACTAGCATATGATTTTGTAGGTTGATTAGATATCATTTCACTAACTTTAGAATTAATTACATTAATTAATTTAGTATTTATCATTATATTATTATTAATGTCAGATAGGTTAAGTGAATGATTATTATCAGATTTACTTAAATTTGATGCATTAGTTTTATCACAAGAAAGACAATTAAAATTAAAATTAGGAGAGTCGAAAATTTCCAGCACATACTTAGGTGGATTACCATTAGACCAATGGTTTGATAATATTTTACCCTTATGTAAACATTTAATGTGTATATGATTACCACATGAACAACTTAATAATTTTTCTTGAGAAATATGTGTACATATATATATATATAGCATGTCATAATACCTATAAATTACTAATAAATAAGTATACTTATTAATAACAAGCCATAATGCTATTATATTAATACATATATTATAATATATTAATTCAAGAAATTGGATTATATATATATATATATTATCTGTAGATATAGAATACAGACATAATATTATAAATGTATTGGTGTGTGTTGAACAAATGCATACAATATAGAAAATCAATATATAACGCTTAATATTTTAACCTAATATGTTCATTTATCATATTGAATATACATTAAATATCTTGGTGTTTATTTCGATAGTTCTTTATCTTTTCATCGCCATATCTCAAATCTTCTTCGCTCTATAAACTTTCATCTTCACTCTTTCCGTCTTATCCGTAACTCCATCTCCCTGAGTGTTTCTATAACTCTCGCCTCATCTTTCATATTACCGCTTTTCGATTACTGCAATATTCTCCTTTTCTCCTTACCTGGCTATCAAATTAAAAAATTACAAATAATACAGAATGCGTTAGTACGATCAATTTTTAAAATTGATCGCTTTTCCCAAATACATATTTCCCCATATTTACATAGATTGCATTGGCTACCAATAAAATTTAGAATAATATTTAAAGTTCTTCTATTAACTCATAACTCTCTTCACCACAACCGACCTGGATATCTATCTTCCTTAATCTTTATTCCTACTCACACTATATCTCTCCGTTCAACTACTTCTTACCTTCTACATCTACCCTCTAAGCTTAATCTTCATACCACTAATATTCGTGCATGGCACATATCGGCCCCTTATCTATGGAATAAACTACCACATAATCTACGCTCCACCACCTAGCAGCCATCCTTAATGTTTCCTCCATACGCAATAAAGTTGATCACACACTTGACCTATTTAATGACCTTCATCTTGATCTTATTTGTCTCACAGAAACGTGGCTTAAGGATAATGATATTGCAATATCTGCATCCCTTAATATTAACAATCTAAGTTTTGCACAACTTAATAGACTCGGCCCCCATCTTGGTGGTGGTGTTGGCATCCTATATAAGACAAATATTAATCTAATAAACAGTACTGATCTCGCACTAGAAAACTCAGAATCATTTTCTTGTACATTTCACCCGGCTAATTCACGTCAATTCACCATCATAGTTATCTATCGTCCACCTCATAAGTCAATTCCTAAGTTTCTCCTTGAATTAGAACACCTCCTGACTACATCCACTGATCATACTATCATTCTCGGTGACCTAAACATCCCAATTAATCTTGACACTAATTATACTAGCCAATTCAATATATTAATAGACTCATTTAACTTTGTCCAACATATAACATCCCCAACTCACATAGCAGGCAATACACGACCTTATAATTTCCCATACACATTCTAACCTCACCAATTCCCACTCAATAAAGAATCTATTTTCTGATCATCATTTAGTATTCTTCCATATTAGCTCACCAAGACCAACTCGACCTATTATAAATATTAAATATAGAAAATATAACAATATTGACACCAATACTTTCATCACTGAATTCTCTAAAAAATTTAATAACACACAATTTTCAAACTCAGTATCAAAATTAGAAACATCTCTATCAAGAACCCTTGACGAACTTGCCCCCATCAAATATAAATATATAACACAACGTCCAAATTGCAAATGGTTTAATTCTGAACTTTCATCATCAAAACGCAAATTACGACTATATGAAAATTATTGGAGAAAATCTAAATCTCTCAATAATTACAATATATTTATCAAACAACGTAGCCTATATAGAACCCTACTCAAGAAGTCTAAGAAATCATACTACAATAATCTATTAAAAGAAGCATCAACTAATTCTAAGAAACTTTTCTCCATTTCTAACCAGCTACTTGGTAGAATATCACTACGTGTTCTACCAAATGAACCCATAACAACGCTAATAGATACATTTGACCAATATTTCAATACTAAAGTCATGAATATAATTAAATCACTCCATACACCACTCAATGAACCATATAATCTACCTCTATATTCCCTTTCCTCCTTCACATTACCATCAACTACTACCATTGAAAAACTCCTCAGTGCAGTAAATACATCTTCCGAACTAGATCCAATTCCTCATTCTATATTAAATAAGTACCACATTTATCTAGCATCTTATTACCAAGAAATAATAGAAAACTCACTTACCTCAGGCATTTTTCCAATCTACATGAAAACAGCATATGTTACACCCATCATAAAAAAACCAAACCTTGACAAATCAATCCTCTCCAACTACCGACCAATCTCCAACTTATCAACGCTCTCCAAAACCCTAGAACGAGTTGTTGCTCGTCAATTAAATTCGTATCTCCATGAAAATCATATATTAAACCCATATCAGAGTGCCTATACCAAGCACAAAAGTACTGAAACTGCAATGATACATATCCTTAATCACATTCACCTATCTGCTGCATCACCACATGGTTCAGTGGTCATTCTCCTTGATTTATCAGCTGCCTTCGACACTCTTGACCATAATATCCTTATAAATCGACTAACTTCTATCGGAATCTCTGGTACTGCACTTGATTGGTTCATCTCATACCTAACTGATCGTTTTTACCAAATTAGTATAAACTCACTAATATCTAAACCTCGTAAAGTTACTCATGGAGTACCTCAAGGATCGGTCCTTGGTCCACTCCTATTCAATATCTACCTACTTCCCTTATTTAGAATTATTGACAAATACCCCACTATAGACTATCACTCGTATGCTGATGATATACAGTTACACTGCAGATTGATAGACCCTAACAACGACATAAATGTACTTAACAACTGCATTACTGATATACATAACTGGCTCACCAACAACTCATTATCACTAAACTGTCTTAAAACTGAATCAATGCATATTAAAACATCTACCACCATATTCATTCCACCACAAATTACCATTAACAATCTGAGTATTTCTTATGCTAATAAAATAAAAAATCTTGGTATATTAATCGACCCAACACTACAATTCAACATCCAGACTAAATCACTATCACAGTCAATTAACTACATACTACACAACTTACGAACAATAAGACCCTTCATTAATTTTAATACTGCAAAACTCCTCGCTACATCCCTCATTCTCCCCCGCCTCGATTACTGTAATTCATGTCTCTATGCCTCCTCACAATCTATAATAAATAAACTCCAACGTCTTCAGAATTCAGCCATCAGATTCATATTCAACATAACTAAATATTCCAGACAACATATATCCCCTTTGAGAACCAAATTACATTGGCTGCCAATAAAATCCCGTATAATTTACAAAATTGCACTCACCATACATTTAGCTACACATCATAACACACCAGACTATCTTGCCAACTTACTAACTCCCAACACAACTATTTACGAACAAAGACACATAAACAAATTCAAATTAAAAACTCCAGTTCTATTACATTTAACATCTTCCCAACATAAATCTTTCTCCATCCATGCTCCAAAAATCTGGAATGATCTACCTCACCATATCCGATCAATTGACTCAACTGTAACATTCAAATCAAAGCTCAAAACATACCTTTTTGCCCAATAATATATTGAAAGCACGTCCGAAAACTTCAATAAAGAAGTTGATGGAAGTGCCTAAACCAATTAGGTAACAGGTAACCTCTTTTAAATCTCTATTAACAATATATCTATTTACTATTGCATTTCCCTGATCATTTTGTTATCACTATTTATCAATATATTGATCTACAATTTTATTTACAATTTATATTAATGTTGAGTACTTTCTGTATTCCTATTTATATTATTATTAGTTTATTATTTTCGTTTGTGTTCCGTTATATTGTTTTTTGTTTTTACTTTAGACGCTTGATTGATATGTCACAAAGAGTCTTTAAAATAAATTGAATTGAACTGAATTGCATATATATATATGATACCTATAGGTATAGGTATAGATATCATTTTACGAAATTATAATCATAGACAAAAATAAATCTGTAATTTAAATATTAATAATGTTTACATTAATATAACAATACTAATTATTATTGTAACGATCTTGTTGATTTATTATCAGTGGAGTTGGAATATATCAAGTATTTTCTACCTAGTGCTTTCCTGAATATCTATTATACTTTATATGATCATCGATTCTAATATATATATATATATATATATATATATATATATATGTATTACTAGTTATGTGGCTCAGTTGGCTCTATAGAGCCATATATGGTTATAAGTGAAAACTTCATCTAAGTTCCTGGATGGGATGAAAGGACTCCACCTAATAAAAATAACAATACATTATAATGTCCCTTCGAAGCCGCTCTCATGTTAAGGCATCCATGGTTTTAACGAGAGCCGATCATTTATTTATACACAATTATATAAGATCACTTCTAAATAATATTTTAAGACCCATTTTATAAAATTAATTAAAGGTCCGGACGAGGGTCGAACCCGTGTCCTACTGCTTGTGTGTCGAACGCCTTAGCCACTGAGCCACACAGGCAGTATACTACGTATATATATATACACACCATATAAGGTAATGTAACAATAAACGTATACGTATACGACCGGCCTAGTAGTATCTATGTAATACATACAACAAGGACTATTAGCTATTCTACATGGGCATATTGTGTGTGTATAGTATATATATATATATATATATATATATATACGACGTATACGTATGTATGGACAGAGAGAGAGAGAGGGATATATATACGCGTATATCTGGTGATTGCATGCGCACTGTCAAACTATAGTAAACGAAGTAAATTAATGAAAGTTAAACTACGATAACACGACTTTTCAATTAAGCATTAGCTATTAGCTATTAGTGTCGGTGCTGGTATTACAATGCATTGATTAATCACTAGTGTAAATGTACATTAATGTCTACGGATATGCCATGGATATATGGATATATAAATATATATGTTTGTGTGTGTAAACTTGCATATTGATAGATAGTTTAACGTATTTGTGTGTATACCTTTCTATAGAACAATCATGTTTCACATTCGCGATGAACATATTTATAGATACATTAAACTATTTCTATCACTATTTACAATTGTATGTACTATTTATATTAATGCTGAGTGTACTTTCTGTATTCCTATTGTTCGTTATTATTAGATATTTTATGTTTGTTTATGTTCCGTTATATTGTTTTTACTTTAGACGCTTGATTGCTCCGGCACAAATAGTCTTTAAAATAAATTAAATTAAATAAATAAACTATACGAAGACAATACGAAGACAATTGTGTTTTTTCCGTTAACTGAAACATATACAAATATATACTATAATCGCTGATCTATGTATAAGTAAAGTAACATAATAATAAAATATAACTACAGAATATTACAAATTATTAATAATAAATTCTTTGATATTTTATATTATTTGTTATTTAGTGTTATCATTTGATATAAGTTGAGATATATATATATAACATAGATAATAGTCGAGATAATCATATTTAATTATTATTAATCGTATTACTATTGAACATGCGAAATCATGCGTGTTATGGAATAGCTCGTATTAAGATATGATCATATTTACCACATGTGATAATTGATAACGAAGATTAAATATTTGAACTTTATTTACATTTTATTTTATATTTACTAAATAAATATGTATTTGCCTATTATTTGTATATATATAAATTAATATAAGTTATATTATCATTATGTTTTTTAATTAATATAAGTTTTAATTAAGTATTATAATTAATATAATTATATTAACTTAAGTTTTTCCAATGATTTAAATCATCATTATCAATTGATATTAATTAATATCTAACAAAGAATTATTAATAGTTTTTTGTTTTATAGAAATTATTTTATTACATAATTAAAATGGATGTGAGTGAATTTCTAAATACATTATAAATCATATATATATATATATATATGTATATATATAAATATATATATATATATATATATATATATATATATATATATATATATATATATGTGTGTTTATGTATTTTGTATTATATCCAGTATATTAGGGAAAATAAATTGCATATGTACATATTATTTAAATACATTGATAAATACATTAATGGAAATATTGATAATTCAATAATAAATATCACGCTTTATCCCAGCCTATATGATTATACAAAGATAATCCGTATTATTGTACACGATTTGTAAATAAATATATGAATGTGAAAAAAAATAAAAATTAGTTTATTGTGTAAATATATATCGTGATAAATATATAATTGAAATCGTACAATCGTAATGAGTCATACATACAATGTCATACATAGTACTTTGTAACCAGGGAATTTCTCATACGAGGAGTTTTAAAACGAAATCTAGTAGACGATACTGAACTATAATAATACTAACATACAATATAAAAATAACACACACATATGTGATATATGTGTGACATATATTGACAATACAGATATTGGTGAATATTAAGAATATAATAGTTTACATATTATATAATTAATCTATAAATATATAATAAGAGAAATTAATATTATATATATATATTCATGATGTGTTAAACACTTATGATTGCCTATATATCTACATTATAACGTACAGAAATTCAACCGGATATTTCTATAGACATACTCTACGAATATAAATATACTATCGGAATAAAATACATTATATTTAACATAAAATGCTATCGTTTTCTCAATCCTTGAGGTTACATTGCATAGTCTCTCGTAAGGTAAGTTGTTATCTCTCTCACGTATATCCATCCTTATCGACTAGCTTCCGTCGGGCTTCGTACTTCATGAGTGCGTCGGGACCGTCTGATAGATGCGATGTGAAATTAGAAATTATGTTCATAATTATAACTTATTCATCAAGTTATATATATATATATATATATATATATATATGTGTGTATATATAATATGTTTAAAATCATATATGCACATACTACAATATGGAGATTGTATGTATTTAAAGATTAGACAACCATGACATATATATATATATATAATATAATTATTCTTCACGAAAATGTAATAAAAGTAATACTTACATAATCTCCTTAATATAGAATAACCTAATAACCTTATATAATACTTAAGTATATATATATATATAAACACTGTTATTATGTGTAGGGGAAAGTAACCGAATACGGACACTCTAGGTATATCAGAAACCATAAATCCTACAAAAAAATATTTAATTAATAACATATTCATAATTATATAACCTAAAAAATATTTATTATATTTTTTATTTTTTTAATATTCAAAATATTACTGATATATCCAATAAACTGTTTTTTTGAAAAAATGAATTTTTTTGAATTTATGAAAAAAAATGTCAACTTAAAACCTTCTCAAGAATATACAAATGTATCGATAAAAAATATAACACTATATTATTATAAAATATGGTATTTTAAAATGATATATATAATTTCTATATTTGTTATCAAAAATTCATTAAGTTATAAGCATATATTTATAGGTCATATATGAGTCCCTAATACGGACACTCTAGGTGTCTTAATACGGACAGTGTCCGTCGGACACCCTATATCCAACCAGCGTGCACCGTATTAACTATTCTGATTTTCTTAAAAATCGCGTGCGTTATAATATTAATACCACCAATAAATCTAAAAATGTTATTATTTAGATACTTAAATTGTATTATTATTTAAAAAAATAATAATAAAAATAAATTAATTATTAACTAATTAAATTAGAATAAATTATTCATAACATTAATTATAAATAATGTAATTATAATTTATCTGATTTATTCATCAATACTATAGTTTATCTAATGGTATATAGGGTGTCCGTATTATAACGCAGTGTGTCCGTATTCGGACGTGGGTACCGAATACGGACATCCCCGTTATCTATGGAATTAAAAGATAATCATATAATATTAATATATTGTGATTTTTGAATACAAATAATGAGTCATACAATGTTAAGACTATATATTGTTAAAGTGTCCCCCGTATTAGGTTACTTTACCCTAGTTACCTATAGGTATATATATATATATATATATATATATATATATATATATATATATACATATATATATATATATATATATATATACATACAAATGTGTTGACTATATGTCGAACAAATGTCATCGTCCTCTCTGCATATCTAGATTTTAATTTTAAATCCGTAAACATATATTGTATATATAAACTAACAAACAATATACAAATGAAAGTAGTAGATGCTATACCATAATATACATATATATATAGCATAGAAGTATAGTATAGTATAGTATGTAATATAGTATATATTGTGTTTCTTAAACATGTATAATTAAACACATATATTTACCACGTATATTTACAACGTATATTTACCACGTATATTAATAAGTATGCATACATACACACCGACAGCTCGTCGTATCATACACAACTCGTACGTATACATGGTATACCTTTATATTATATATAATATAGTGTACACACGTGTTTACACATTGAGTTAGCGCTTCGGAAAACCTGTGATTACGGTTTAGCGATATTTGTTTATGTCTCGTAACACCCGATAACGTTAGCTAAACCGAGTGTCACGTGACCACTGTCACGTGACCGATGTCACATGACCACTGTCACATGATCAGCGTCACATGGCCAGTGTCACATGCCCGACTGTCACACGACAAGTGTCACATGACCGAATGTCACGTGACCGAGTGTCACACGACCACTGTCACGTGACCGCTGTATTACGTAACCTATTGTACGACGTATTCTAACGTCGTCGTTCGTAACAAGCATCGCGTTACTCGCCCGTAGGATTTACGGAGACATATATTTCTATTTATATAGCGAACTATATCGTCATTAAGATGCTATCTTAGATGTATTAGACGTTTAATGAGTGGGTAGATTAAGGAAACACTCCCACGGGATGCCTACCTATTGATATCGAGTGCCGCGCACACACACACACACACATAGGCGCGCACTTATACCAGTCACGGGCGCGTGCGCGTGTGATATATCGTCTGCGCACGCGATGAAATCTAATACATCATATCATCAACATATATATAAGTATTTTAATATAATATATAATAATATATAAGTATAAGTACTTACCTAGTAACGTTACCCGTCTATATAATTTATAGAGAAATATATTACTATTTATATTTATATTTCTATTTATATTTCTATAGTAACAATATATTGTTGATATAGAAATATAAATAGAAATATAAATAGTAATATATTTCTCTATAAATTCTATAGACGGGTAATAATACTTATTAGGGGGGGTATCCCACTACCTGGATTTCCGTAAATAATGTCCGGAAATGTTTACTAGAAAACGATATACGAGCAAGTTAACGACAATCGTTGCGGACCACAACTCGCGCGATACCCCCTTACTTTCCGTATACCGCACACACACATACATAGGCGCGCGCTTATACCGGTCACGGGCGCGTGCGCGGCCGATACCGTACACTACAACGTAACGAGCACATGCATTACCTCATCGTCTGCGCTATCGGAATCCACATCGACCACCTTCAGCGCGTCTAGCTGGCCTTCGTTTATGATCACTCGTTGTTTTATCGAATACCTGGCGAAACCGATCAACGTATAGAGTATACTAGAGTTTTAATTATGCATTGATAATTATGAATTTAGTATGATGAAATAAATTAAAGAATAGCTGAATTATTACTTTCCTATTGTTTAAATATACATAGTTTATAAACTAAACGAATGGTATAATTACTAAATACCTGAAATTAGATTTGTATATATTAAAAATATATACGCGATGTATGCATTCATTCATAAATATAATAGAAACCAAAGAGTTTTCAAACAAGAATGACAATGTCCTATTATTTATGATAATTATTTGTTATTCGTGATACTTAAGCAAATGTGCATATATTATAACTGTACAAATATTGAAAACTAAAAACCTAAAATTAGATCTGCCGCGACTTTCGAAAGATACCCATCCTCCCACCTTCTTCATCTTAAACGGGCAGTTTCCGTCTCCCGTCTACAAGCACGGCGCATGGGTTAGGTAAAGCGCGTATTCATCTATAGATCAGTTCTATATGTATATAGAACATATATGTTATACCTTTTATTATAAATATGTAGACTATAGTATAAACTTGGTACTACCAAGTGTGTATATTTTTATACAAGGTACATTGTTCTCTACAATTATAATAATAGTTACAAAAGTTTGTTCTAAATCAAACTCGAGTGTATATTTTAAAGGTACAAAAGTTATTATAATTTTAGAGAACAGTGTACTTTGTATACAAAGATACACACTTGGTAGTACCGAGTTGATACTATAGTGTACATATTTATAATAAAAGGTATAATTGTATACATTCACCAAAAAGGCGATACATCTAAAATTGTTAGAAAGGTTACAAATAATTAATATTTATTAGAAAATGTGGGGTATGGTATAAACAATAGAGTAACTTTTGATACCTATTGTATACCATGTGTATACAATTATAATATTATCACTTCACCCACATTGTTACCCAAAGCTATACTATATATATACTATAGTAAATACTATACTATATGTAGTATACATTTATACATATAGTTCTATAGTGTACGACGTTAGAGCTTAATGCAAATCGCTCGAACAAACTTTCATGTCGAGGTTAACGGCGTCGCAGAGAAGGAAGTCGAGCTTCTTGAGCAGCTTATCTGTTGGGGGTGTGCAATTCTTGTAAAACACGAGTAATGTATTGTAATGTAGTTACGCCACATTTACTCACACACACACACACACATACACACACACACATACACACAATGTCATTAGCATAATTAGAGAGTTGATTATTGAGACCTGGTGATGAATTAGTTGGAAGAAACATGTACAGTTGTACGTCATCTGCATAAAGATTGTAATATATATTTATGGTAATATATATATATATATATATATATATATATATATATATACATTGAATATTGAATTGAATTGAATTAAATTGAATTAAATTGAATTGAATTGAATTGAATTGAATTGAAAATGGTTTATCGAGAGTAGAAATAAATATAACGTAAATATAAATATACACATTTATATCAGGTATTCGCGTTAACGTATCATAGAGCTAGAGAGAAACTTTCTCTCCATAGAGATCTATAGCTCTATGTAGCGTATAGACTAGTCGGGGCACGTGTGGAAGCCCGAGGTAACGCCGCGACGTGTACATAGGGAGCGTACCTTCCACTTTAGAAGATATTCTATTCTGCGTATACGTATCTGATCATAATGCGTAAATAATTACGAAGGGAATAATAATACAATGAAATCACAGACTATATGAATATGATATATTTATGTGTGTATGTGGAAATATATGGAAATATATGTATAAATGTAATACAAATGATGATAATGATTGAGTGGTACACGCAAACATAAATCACCGGACCGTCGTGGAACCGGTTAGCCACGCCCACTCTGTAAACCACGCCCTCTCTGTAAACCGCGCACACTAAGAGTGATTTTATTTTACAGATCATACTGATAAGTACTAGATTCTATAGATATGATGTTCATAATACTATTTTATTAAACATATATATTGTGATTCATTAGTGGAGATGCGATGGAGGTTTTAAAAAAAATAATAATTAAAAAAAATCTCGAAATTTCGTTACTCCTATGTAATTGTATTGTATATATTTATAAACAAGTGTCCTCAAGGACATTTATTTTGAACATTTTATTTGTATTTTATTGTAATGGGTATATATATAATAATGAGTAATTTTCTTAAATACTATATTCTTCTAATAGATAACATTAAAATATAGTAAATATTACCTATCTATAGATACTATATATAGGTAATACCATAGTATCCATAATTACAATATTAGTTATTATATACTAAATTTAAACAATAAATTAAATGTATATATATATATACAAATTTTCTAAAAATTAGGCAACTCTGACTATTTATTAAAAGTATAAAGAGCTATTTTAAAATGTTGTTAATACTTGTATGTTAAAATATAACATCTTAAGATGAGGTAGAACAAAAAATCTTAAAATTTGTAAAGGTACCAATCCACAGAAAAAATAGTAATTTATTGATGATTTTTAACAAAATAAAAGAAATACCATGGTAGTTATTATTTTTTTAGCCAAATTGTAATATATAGTATTTAATAATTACTAATTAATGAATTGTTTTTTTTTATTATATATAATATAAATGTATCAAATATAATGATCTGTAAAAAATTATGAGGTCAAAATAAATTTTGGAAAATCCTAGAAATAAAATTAATTTTTTTATAAATTGTAGATCATTCATAGGAACTATACACATTACACATATTCTGAAAATTTCATGATTGTATCTTAATTATAAATGTGAAAAATATACATATCTGTTTTTTTTTTGGAATTTTTCTATCTATTCCCATGTTAATTTTTTATAAAGTGACCATGGCCTCGCACGGCCAATATTGACCTAAATTTAAAAAAAAATGTTTGGGTATTCTCAATACTCAGATTTAAATGAATCAAATGAAGCAGCCGAATCCATCATCAACATCATGTTTAAAATGATCAAGAACATTTTAGGAATATTTTATAATTTTGTTTGGGCTCCGACGGCTGAATATTTCTCCAACATTTTTTGTTTTGTTTTAATATTTATTTTAAATATATAATCTAAATTATTATCTATACTGACTTATTGATAACATTTACCATCACCCCACGCGCACACTCACGCGAGCGCGCACACACGTGCTTACGACGCATTAGACGACTAAGAGGACACGACCTTGAAGATTGTAGATCTCAACATGAATACGACCGTACAGCAGAGTCTTGCACACGAAGCGAGACGAATAGGTGTGTTCCATGACTCGAAGCTTGGCCACCACGAACGTCTTAGTCGGTACCTGACGTGAGTGTGTGTGCGTGTATGTATGTGTGTGTGTGCGTGCGTGTGTGCGTGTTTGTGTGTGTGCCATCGATATAGTGAGAAAGTGGATAAGCAATTGAATGTAGTGTATAGCACTATCCGCTACGAGCGCTGTAGTCGAAACCCACTATCTGGCCCACTACTTTTATTTATAATAATATTTATTTATACATATATATATTGATAATTACTACCAATGTTAATGTACTATCTATACTAACAATAACATTATATATTTGAAATACATAATATCAACATTCCTCGTCATTTTGTGTATTTAAATTGAAGATATCATACTATTTTATTGATTTTATTGATATTTATAATTTAAATCCATTGATATATAGATCTATAGATAGAAGTACCTTTAATCTATTTCGACGAAAAGCCTACTATTTTAATATTTGACATATATAATATGATTAATATCCAATAAAAATATCTGATACCATTTTGTTAATTTATTGATAAAAGTGTCATTCACGTGTCTATCTTTTACATGCATTGCGTGCGTCAATTGCTTATCCACTTTCTTTATATCGATGGTGTGTGCGTACTTGCGGTAAAAATCGCTGTACGCCGTAGAACTCATTCTCCATGTAACCGAAAGCGTTAAACGTTGATTTTTAATAATCATATAACATATGAGCCGCCTTACAGTGTACGGTATGAGACGTATAATATATATATATAGTTGTTGTTGTTGTTGTTGTTGTTGTTGTTATTGTATAGTAGGAATATATAATAAACATGTAATCGTTTTAGAACACATTTTTTTAAATATATAATATATAATATCTTTATTTTATGAACAACACTTTTATTATACCTATATTTCAGATCTAATAGTCTATAGTTATACTCTTTTATGTGATATAATCGCAAACATCGTATCCGACGGCACCATACATAGCGTAAACACACACACGCACACACACGCACACACACGCGCGCCTACACACATGCGCTAACCTTGATGTTGTTATCGATAGCCCACGTGACCTCCTCCTGTTGCGTAACACCGTCGTTACTGGTGATCACCTGTAGGTGTCGTTGGTGGTGGTGGTTACGTATTACCTAGCACACACACTTTACAAACTGCCTGTGTGGCTCAGTGGCTAAGGCGTCAGACACACAAGCAGTAGGACACGGGTTCGACCCTCGTCCGGACCTTTAATTAATTTTATAAAATGGGTCTTAAAATATTATTTAGAAGTGATCTTATATAATTGTGTATAAATAAATGATCGGCTCTCGTTAAAACCACGGATGTCTTAACACGAGAGCGGCTTCGAAAGGACATTAGAGCCATATATGGTTATAAGTGAAAACTTCATCTAAGTTCCTGGATGGGATGAAAGGACTCCACCAAATAAAAATAACAATAACAATAACAATATATATATATATTTTATATATATATATATATATATATGATTACTACTACGCAATAGAGGTACGAGTTGTGAGTCCACGTGATCAAACTAGGCAGAATGTCGGCTAATATCGCCACGCTAGTAACGTGCGAAGAACCCCAGTCTACCCTACATATTAGTGCGCGCGTCTACCGCTAGGATGAGATACCTGTTCTCGTTTGTAGCCGGCGCCAGCCTCGGCTATACTCTCCGGGATGGACAGCTTCAGACTGAACTCCTTGGAGATCGTTAGGCATTTCTCTATCTGTCGACGCGTGTCGTGTGTGTTAAGTTTAATCTCGGATAAGTTTTACGTTTTAAAATTAATAAAATATATATATACGCGCGATTTTATTCTATAGATTGTAATAGTAATCTAAGAGTAGTAAAAAAGTAAGTCAAACCACTAATATTCTTGATGTTATTGTATTTTATATATATATATATATATATATATATATATATGTATTTTTCCTATAGGATCTCCTCATAATATATGTATATATATAGTGAATACACTATCGTGAATACATATAATTTGTCAAATATTAATTGAGTTATTATATTATAGTAATATCCAGTTTAATAATATTAAATAATAATATACATTAATATTAACCCGACAAACAATTAGTACTGCACAGGACTCCTGCTGGAGTCCTTATTTTTAACAATTGTCCTATCTATTATACATGTAAGCAGGGACAAATAAGGACTACAAAACGAATTTTCTGCATCCTGCTAAGGATAAATAAGGACACACAAAACGAATTTTCTTCATCCTGCTAAGGACAAATAAGGACTAAAAAACGAATTTTCTGCATCCTGCTAAGGACAAATAAGTACTAAAAAACGGACATTCTGAATACTGGTAAGGACAAATAAGGACAAAATAACGGACATTCTTAATACTGGTAAGGACAAATAAGGACAAAATAACGGACTTTCTGAATCCTGCTAAGGATAAATAATTATTGCTTAAGGACTGAATAACGAACTTTCTTAATCCTGCTAAGGATAAATAAGGACAAACTAAAGGATTTTTTAATCCTGGTATAGACAAATAAGGGTCATATAAAGTGTTTTCTATTCCTATACACAATAACCCAGAATTCAACTTATATCAAAAACTTAAGTTAAAAATTTAAGTTCAACTTAAGTCAATGGTAACTAATTAACTTAAGTTCTAAACTAAATTCTAAATTCAATAATAATAACATTTTAATATGTCTTTTAATCAATATTCAATTGCTAAATATTCAATATTGAGCAATTAGTTCAACATGATTTCCAATTATATTATCAATATAATTACGATTAAAATTATAGTTCAATGTGTCAATTTAATGAGATTATGATAATTTAGAAAAATACACAGGATTACTTAAATAATTTTAGTTTTTAGAATACTATTTTATTTAGTAAAAGCAGTATATTAACTTAAATATAAAAGTAAAATAATAATTAATAATTAATTTGCATAAATAAAAATTAAATCAATATATTAAAATAATTAAAAGGTATAATATGCTATTCTTTCTATATTAAAACAAGTATATATATATATACTTATTAATAATTAATAAACACATAAATAAACAGTAACATATTATACTACTGAGCAGGGTATATAAAGGACACAAAAGTATTATATTACATAAAAAGTAAATTTCTGCATAGTTATTTGGTCTACATTTGTAACATTACTGTAGGCACCCTTTACAGTAGTATCACAGTACATTTATACTGTTCAGTGTGTTATAAGGATAAATAAGTATATTAAAACGGAATTTATGCATGAAATTGTTTGTCGGGTAATATATACACATGTTTTACACGATAAACGAGGTTTATAAATCATAAGAATTTTCAGACGATAAATATTATGTTTATTTACATTATTATCGATTCGATGAGAAATGTTGTAATCCATTCACCCATTCATTTGATTATGTATCGTTTAGAAATACTATTGATTACATTACTTCCATAGAATTCGCATATGCATATGTGCGTGCATGATATAGTCATGCTATATAGAATGATATAGCTATTGTTATCGATGAATAGACATTCTATATTGCTATGCATATATGTTTACCGTATACGGTCAGAATGTGACACGTGACACACATGACATATGTCCCATATATGAGTAATATGATAATACACATATAATGTTTAGGGTATATGCCTACATATGCCACTATGGTGTATTGCTGAGCGATGAATATTCAATCATATAACTATACTTTTTATTGTTTTATTATAAAAGAATATTACTATGTTATGATACTATAGTTATAATATACTATATATATAGTAAGATCATATAGTATACTACTATATATAGTAAGATATATAGTATACTACTATATATAATATATATATAGTATATTATTGTAGTGAACTAATACATTGTATATTATATAATGTGTATAATGACATACTAAATACTTGATAATATAATATAAGTTATATATATATATATATATAATATAAGGTGCAGATTTAAATGCACATAAATTAAACTTAGAAAAATCACTTAGTGGTAATGTATATATATATATATATATATATATAAGTGTATCAGTATACTTATATACCTATAGTATATTTGTAGGAAAGGTAAATGTTATTTATGGTGATATATTCCTAGCATTAACTATATTAGATATGGAATTTCGTATTATAGAAATATGATTATTGTAAAGTGTGCCTATAATGGGCCGTATAGTGCACATAGATATATGTTATAGCTAATAATAATATTTATTATATTATAATAATGATAATAATAATAATAATAATAATAATAATAATAATAATAATAATAATAATAATAATAATAATAATAATAATAATAATAATAATAATAATAATAATAATAATAATAATAATAATAATAATAATAATTATAATAATAATAATAATAATAATAATAATAATAATAATAATAATAATAATAATAATAATAATAATAATAATAATAATAATAATAATAATAATAATAATAATAATAATAATAATAATAATAATAATAATAATAATAATAATAATAATAATAATAATAATAATAATGATAATAATAATAATAATAATAATAATAATAATAATAATAATAATAATAATAATAATAATAATAATAATAATAATAATAATAATAATAATAATAATAATAATAATAATAATAATAATAATAATAATAATAATAATAAAAATAATAATAATAATAATAATAATCATTATCAAAAAGCGCAGATAGTTATGTTACTAAATATAAATATGTTATGAATATTATCAAAATAGAAAATATTACTTCCAATAAAGATGTATGATTAATATTTGAGGATTTCTTTTATTGATAACATTCTATAAATGGTGATAAAGTATAACATATGTATTTAAATTCAATTTAAGATGTATTACTACAATATATCTAATATATATTAGATGTTGTATAGATGAAGTTCTGTAGTGATTATACTCGATCATATAATACGCACATTAAATCATATATAAATTATTTCAGACTAATGTTATAACATGCACTAATTAGGTAGATTTCATAATCTCGTAGATCAAAATAAGAAGAAAGCAGATATTATTTACTGGTACATTAATTACCGGACGAATATTGTGATCACGTGTATGGTGTACAATTACAAGATTGTACATGTACAATTGCATAACATATTACTCATACATAATGTAAAGATATAATGGCCGGAATTTTCCACGAAGAAATTTCCAAATATTATAATGATATATCATATGTATAAGATAGTGTATTTTATTTATTATAATTCTATTTCGATTATTTTTTCGTGTATATTTAATGTATATATAAGTATATACATATTTGTAAAATACTTATATATTGTATATATATATATATATATACAATATATAATTATTTTACATATATGTATATCTCTATAGATAGCTAATATATAATCGAAAGTATGAAGTTGACATATTGTATAACCATAACACATACTTTATACATATATAAATAATATGTATACATATATATATAGAGATAACTGTACATATTTTAATATAATTTAATTGTGTAATTTCATATTATTATAGGCCTAAATATTATTTGTATATGTATGAAGTATGTGTTATGGTTATAAAATATGTCAACTTTATACTTTCGACTAACTATTAGCTTGAATAAAATCAATCAATTATAATAATAGTAAACTATACAATACGTATATTATACGTTATTGTATATATATATATATATATATATATATATATATAGACACCAACACATATTTGTTACATATATGTATACAGTTTAATAAGTGTATATATATATATATCTATATCACTAGTACACAGTTATAACTAATGATGTAAATGATGCTCTAATCTAAAGCATCGATGCAGTTTCAATCTCCTAAAGCATCGTTTTTCTTCTGTCGGAAATGAAAGTCTCGGCTCGGCATCAAAAAGCTCGGCATCATTAGTACATCACCGGTAATAACATGTATAAGTAGTACTCTATAATGTACACTATAGCTAACTATACCTAACTAGCGCTTGTAAGTAAGTAAGTAAGTCATTTATTTATGTATACACTTGTACATTTTTCAATCTCACAGGTGTAAACGAAAAGAAAATAACAGAAACGATAAATAACTAAAATATATATATATATATATATATATATTAATATATATATATGTTTATAATTATAATTTAATTAAATAATTTGTTAGATTAATTAGATACATTGTATACATCGTAGCCACGCGTGAAACCTTAACGTCACAGGTAGACCTGGTCACTCGACTCGTCTTCAGGGAGTAGTCCTGCGTAACGGAAGTGTTGTTGACGAACTTCGTTCTAAAAATAGAATTGCCGCGAAATTAGTCGCCGAATGAATCGAGTTATACATGTATATG
>OZ025246.1:21492519-21622519 GCA_964019155.1 Osedax fenrisi
ACCATAGTAGTTATAACTACTATATTATAGTATACTATATATAGTACTATATTATAGTATACTATATATAGTATACTATAATATAGTAGTTATAACTACTACGGTAACTAAATACGATGCTGATTAGAAGTAGGAGTAGGGTGAGGAGGAGGATGATGAGGATGTGGAGGCGTTCTATTGTTCTACAGGAGGCTGCCCACGTGCGTTATTATTACGGGGTGACCTTCATTACCAAGGAATTGTGATCACAGGTCGACCTTCAATACCAAGGACGGGTGATAGTGTAGTTCGAAGACGAGGAGAGGCAGGGACGCGGGAAGAGGGAAGAATGATGACGAATGATAGTTATTCGGAAACTGAGAAGGAAGAGAACATAACTACGAGGATGAGGATGAGAAAGATGAATAGGGTAAGAAAGAAGAGGCAGGCTATTAAACGGGGTGGGCCGTACTATTGAAAGGTTGAAGGCGCGTATTTAAATGCATATGATGAATGACGATGTGGGATATCGTTAGCGAGGATGTAGATGATATGTGGATATAGCTATGTACTATAGCACACATTTAGGATATATCCTAATATACTAATATATATATATATATATATAGATGGTATATTTCGTGAATCTCAAATTCTAGAGTATCGCTATCTACAGCTATAGCTATAGTCAAACATTATTAAGATTATGAAATATAGTTGAAATGGTCCATTACACCGTACATTAAAATGGTATTCTATAGAATAATATAGTATAGTCTATGTAATATATGTATTCACATATGAAATATTATCAGGTAGACCTATAGGGTATACCCGATGTATTGTAAATGGTATACATGACGGAGATGGACGATAGCTATGCTAATGATGATGATGATCGATGATGATTTTGATGATGATGATGATGATGGTGGTGATGATGATGATAATGGTGAGAAGAAGAAGAAGAACACATGAGAATAATAAGAATATGAACATGACAGAAGGGGAACACACAAGGATGACAAATATGTAATTATATAAGGAAATGAGTCATGATATATTTTATAATCCAAACAAATAAACTATATATATTTGTTATTTTGTTATTTTTATTTGGTGGAGTCCTTTCATCCCATCCAGGAAGTTAGATGACGTTTTCACTTATAACCATATATGGCTCTAATGTCACTTCGAAGCCGCTATAATGTTAAGGCATCCATGGTTTTAACGAGAGCCGATCATTTATCTATACACAATTATATAAGATCACTTCTAAATAATATTTTAAGACCCATTTTATAAAATTAATTAATGGTCCGGACGAGGGTCGAACCCGTGCTTGTGTGTATGACGCCTTAGCCACTGAGCCACACAGGCAGTTGAAATATATATATATATATATATACATATTATAGTTTATAGTTATTTGATAGTAATTTTAATTAATGTAATAACAATACAAATATACAATAAATAGTATATATATATATATGTATATATTTGTGTGTATGTATATACAGATGTAGTAATGCATAATATGCGTCGCACAATATATATCGCATATGCGTTTATGTGTGTATGTATAAATTTAGTTATACCTACATATATATATATATATATATATATATATATATAACGCTATATATAGCGTTATAGTGGTGTTATATTTATACACATATATCGCTTTACTCGGCGCCAGAACCACATCGCATTCTTAATACGAAATCAATAACGCCCCCCCCCCCCGAAGGAGGACGGGACATAATTCCCTGGACAGGTGAACCAGGTGGTCAGACACGCATTAACCCTAGCGTACAATCGATAGCCTTCGCGTGGTCAACACGTATACTGGAGCATGCGTACACGTAAGAAATCACACTGTACGATGTATTATTCAACCATAAATTATGTATGTATTTAAAATACACATATATACGCATACACGCATATAATTATGGTATTAAAATAAACATTATATATATATATATATATGTATACATATTGTTTTTATATTTATTTCCTATGATAAATATGTAAAATTGGATATTATAAATTGTATTACTATATTAACTAATATATTAATACGGAAATAATATATTTCTAAAATCAAATATATGTGTGTGTATTTTATGTGTATGTGTGTATAAATATATATATATATATATATATATATATATATATATATATATATACTATAGTATAGTATATATACTATATAGTATATATATACTATATATATATAGTATACAACATATTCAAAAATATAATATATTTTTTAAGATATACGGTATAATTGCCTTTAATTTAATTGCCGGTATATCATATACCTTAAAGACAAGTATGAAAAATAATCACAAGATATTAAATAAATCAATGTAATCTAATAACTATCTATTACGTAATCAAACCGTGTTCGAGTATACTATGGTATACTATACTATAGTATACTATAGTATACTATGGTATACCATCACGACATTATATTCAAAATAAAAAACCAATAATACTACTTTATTAGTAAACTATATATATATATATATATATATATAGTATAATAATAGTAATACTAAAAATAAAATAATAACAATAACAATTATAGGTGTCTTTATAGGGGATTGTCGATATAAATATATATATATATATATATATATATATATATATATATATATATATATATATATAGGTAACGTGATCAAAGAACGACATTTATTACAACAAATATTAGATGTATACATAGAGAACAACACTATACCTATAGAGAACAACAGCTCAGTAACCATGGTAACACACACACACACACACGCACACATTAACTACACCAGCACCGGGTGCGTGCCCGAGCCCGCACTATAGCCCGTGATATTAGGTAATACGTGGCCCGCTCGCCCCGCCCCCCGCCTAACTACGGCCGATACTAATTGTTACGTAACAACACGTGACACAGGTAGGCGTGTCCAGCAGTGCACGCCGTGTACGTTAAGGGTGGTCGCATAAAAGTCATTCTATAGATATCAGTACCGAGTTTGTATACTAACTCGGTGATTTTTCGAAAGATATTTAATATTAAGTAATACACATGTAAACGTTATGGTTTAAAAATCAATATCCAGCCGCCGATGACGGCCTGTCAAAGTTTCGTAAAATAATTTGAAAAAATGGCGTCTAAAACATAATATTTCCACTTTTACCCATCGTGGCTTTCGTGCGTTTTGTTTCAACTGTGCTCAGAGCGTTTGTTATTGTAATATATCATACACTGTTAGAAATAAATGTCATAACATTGATTAAAAAATGGTATAACCCCGTGGCGTCCTGGTATACCATTTACGGTATAACTAAAAAAAAACAAATGTTATACCATATAATATGTGATCTTATACCATTTAACGTAATTGTATGGTATAACTCGTATTTACATATGTTATACCATATAATTCATAATGTTATACCCTTATTTTTAACATCATACGCGTACGCCGTGTTGTATGTATGCAATGTATTCTGTTATATAGATCATACGAAAAGGAATAAGGAAATATTCATAACAAAATTACCGACTCAACCGTGTACATTGTTCGGTTTACATTGTACAATGCACACATATATGTATATGATATATGTTTTGATGTATATATATATATATATATATATATATATATATGTTGATACATATGTTTCGTATCGTTTGTATGCGAACAATATATTGTTCACATTTGTTCTACGTCGGTTTACATTGTACACTGTATAATGCATATTATTATTATTATTATTACCATTATATATATATATATATATATATATATATTATTACTTTATGCCATATACATAATAACATGTTTATTAACGGATATAATAAAGTATTTATTATAGGCAAATATATATATATATATATATATTATAAAATAATATATCATTGCCTATGATATTTATTTTTTAATTATTTTTTATTAATATTTATTTGTAATATCCATTAATCAATAGTTTATGTTACTATATACTTGACGTTATTGTTAATTTAGTCAACTATATTTAAGAGAATGAACATTAAACTATATGTATATTTTACAAGCATATATGCATATATGCACATATATTTCACGAATAATATATATATATATATATATATATATACTATTTATTCAATGTATAGTGTATACTACATGTATACATGTAGTACATACATATTATAGTTATTACATATATACTATAGTAAATACATATTATATACACACAATGCATATGAAACAAATTGTCTGCAATAATTAATACATTATATACGTATGTTTATATATATATGATATATTATATATTATATTTATTATATATAAAATATAATATATATAGCCTATATATGCACTAGTATTACTGATTATATATATATATATATATATATATATATCATTATTATACTTAGTATAATTAATATAATTTCGATTAAAATAAATTAAAATAATATTTTTAAAAATAGATTATTAGAATATAATTATTGATAATATTATTATTAATAATATACTTAGTAGTAATGGTAATGACGCATTATCTAAATGTGCGCTAAAGCATCGATTATATAACAAAGGAAACGTAATGGTGTGATGTAATGGTACGACTTCTAGGAAATAGCCGCCATTAACTAATTACGCCCATGTGTTAATTCTGATATCGTGCGCGCCCCATTGTTTAGAGCTAGTTGACCTTGACCTATATATCGGCTGCCGGTAATAAAACAACTACATGTTGAGATATATTTCATAATTTATGTGCATATGTATATACATAAACTAGAGTGTACTTCTTATGTTATATAGAAAATATATATATATATATATATATATATATATATGCAGGAGCTATTATATATTACCTATTATATTATATATATAGGTTTTAAAATAAATATATATTTATATATATATATATATATATATATATATATATATATATGTGTGTGTATTCATGTATATTTAACATGTACAAATGTTGTATGTTGTTGTACAAATGTTCTATATAGATATATCTTTTTTATTTATTCCATATATATATGGAATAAATCATATATGGCATACTATATAAATATATAGTATACTATATATATATATATATATAGTATAATATAGAATAGTATACTATTCAACTATCATCCATGTTATGTATATTTACAATATATGTGATAAAATGTTATATATCTACATATTTAGTGTATACACGAAGTCCCATGTTATAACATGAGACTTCAAATCAATGTATATAACATATGTACATATATATATATATATATATATATATATATATATATATATATATATAAATGTGTATTTATATATACTTCTTTATGTATATATATTAAATAAGATTTTAAATACATATATATATATATTTCAAATATATTAGTATTAAGAATATATGCAATTGTTATATGTTATAAGATATATTATAATTATGGATTTGCTATAATTATATACACACGAATGCTACATATATGTATACGTATACATTTTAATTAATTAGTGCTTTTAACTTATAATAATATATACTTTAAAGCTACATATTATTCATCGATGAGCTAAACAGTTACGCAATACTAACGTGTAAAGTCTGTGTTTCCTTGGCAACGAACACTCACACGTTATAACGTCTAGTAACAACTGCGGGGAGGAATGCGCAAGTGTATACACGATAGCTAGCAAAGTTATCCTTGCGCAGGTTTCTAGGAGGTACTAGGCAGTAGCCGCCGACGTGCACCTGTTCTATAAATAGACGGCCGCCGACTCGGTTTAACGCGCGCCGATTGGTCGCCGAACGAGAGGCGGTCGTTATCCCTCGAGACGCACGCATTTATGATTACAGCCGATGTTGCCGCGTACGCAATTACATACATTTATAATTAATAATCGAAGATTATAATGTGGCATTCTATTAATATTGATGGGTCATGAATACAATTAAATATATATAATATTATAAGTATAATATAGTTCCATAACATTATAATTCATATAATGTATTATCATTATTATTATTCATGATATATAATTAGTAAGATAATATATATATATAAGTATTTATATATATATATATATATATATATATATATATATATATATATATATATATATCGTCATTATATATACAAGTACAATTTAAGCTTTATATTTACAAACGTAAAAACTGATTGTATTATTGTGTATAATATTAAGTATATACCTATATATAGGTGTATATATATATATATATATATATATGTGTGTATATATATAATATATGCCATATTTTCAAAATAGAATATATATATATATATATATATATATATATATATATTTATATATTTATTATTATATATAATAATAAATATATAAATATATATATATATATATATATATATATATATATATATATATATATATATATATATATATATATGCGTATACGCACTTCAGAATTAAAAAAACACCGACCTCACTTTCCAGAAACATTACACAAATTCTATTAAATGCTCATGTATACAAAAGGTAAGGTAAGGTAAGGTAATATTAGTTATACACTCGTTATATTTTAAAATATCATAAGTGTTGAGAATATATAAAAATAAATAAATAAATATTTAAATTAATAAATTAATAAGTTAATTAAATATTTAACAAACATAAATCGCAACTTCCTCTTGAATTCAGTGTGACACCTTTTACGTCGTAATGATTTGGGAAGAGAAATCCACATGGAAGGAGCAGCCCAGCCGAACGATATTTTCCCAATTCTCATCAGATGTATTTTCGGCACTGAAAATAACTTTGAATATTGCATACGAGTGTTCCTCATTAGCTCTTCATTTAGGAGTTTATTTAAATATATAGGCTTTCTCAAAAATATAAAATATAATAGATTTATGAGTTATGCTTGAATTTACACATATTGTCCATAAGGAACCAATTTAAATCGCATAATTTTTTTCTAATACCTATTTGGTCACACCTCTTAATATTATAGGGGAAAGTCCCCGATTACCGACCCCCTCAAAATACCGACCCCCTCTCGTATCTCAGTAACTATAAGAGATATCAAAAAATAATATATACATGAACTGTTAGTAATTTAATGATAATTATGAAAACTTATTTTGTTTTAAAAAATATTTAATCCTACAATTGTTATTTGATAAAATGTAATATTCTGTTTTATTTTTTTTTAATATTTGAATAATAACTTTTTTTAAATCATTGTAAATACTTTATTAATTAAAAGAAAACTTGATTTTGTACATATTATTGTAGAACAATAAAATGTTTATAACTATTATAAAAATAATTGAATTTGAATAACTATTAACCAATATATCTTAATTATAGCAACCCATATTATTTTCCTATTACCGACCCCCTAAATTACCCTAATACCGACCCCATGTGATTTATAATATGTAATCAAAATAGATTCGTATTTTACTTTAAAATATGTCGTAAGTTGTTTATGTATCATTGATATAGATTTAGGATTCATAATTCAAGTTGATTATATACATACTGATTAATAAATAAATATTAAATATTATATACAATATTTTAATATAATTACTATAAAGTTTAAATTTAAATTTAATATTACTATTAAAACATAAATTCAATAAAAAATAAATTACGTCATTTTATAATTAATTATAGTTATGTATATCTACTCTTTTTATTGGATATTATTTATACTACGATTATTTTAGGGGGTCGGTATAGGGGAAGGGGGTCGGTATTAGGCACATATATCCGATTACCGACCCCCCTGTTTATTCTTATAAATATAATTATATCAACAATTTACAATAGCCACTTTATTCAGTGCCATAATATTACCCAAATTACAAAATTTCAATTAAATATATTTAATATTGAATAAGTTATTACAAATAATCATTTAGGTGTCGGTAATCGGGGACTTTCCCCTATATATTAAAGACTAATCTTATAGATGATTTAATGACTCTATTTAATCCATAAAATAATATCAGTTTGGAATTAATTAGTGAACTATTGCAATATTGTAATCTAGATAAAACAAGAGACTGCACTATAGTTATACTACGTTATAACGTAATTGTTGATTCCGTACTCAAGTACTTTCTAATTTTTCTAATATTAAATAGAGTAAAATTAGCGGATCTAAATTGCGAAGTTGCGAATTGAGTTAATCCTAATTTTGATTTTAATATTACTCCAAGAGATTCAGCACAATCACTTGGAATGATAACTGTAGAATCAAAGGTAATAGTAGGAAAAATAAAAGGTTTAAGGGAAATGTTAAGTAGTTTAGTTTTAGAATAGTTAGGAAAAAGTTATTTAGAATAAGCCACTTTCTTACATTTCGAGCACACAAGGTTAACTCATTAGGTAAATTATTGCTACAAGTATTAACTTATCAGTATAACTTATCTATATGATCAGCATATATTACATGGTTTATATTAGTAAATTGTGTAATAACTTTAGAAAGAGAAGGATTTAAATAATAAATAATAACGGGCCCAATACAGATCCTTGCGGAACACCATATCTTAGAGATTTATTTGGTGAATAAATACCTTTAATATATATATATATATATATATATATATATATATATAGAGTATGTTCTATCAGATAGATATGAAATTAACCAATTTAGTACAATAACATTAAAAACTATTGATCTAGATATAATAATATTAAGATCTAAACAGTTAGAGCAGCATATAGATCCAGAAGAAGTAACTGCGCATGTTCAGAATCATCTAAGTATGTTATTATATCATTAGTTAACTTTATTAAAGTCGTTTCAGTACTATGTCCTGGTCGATATTCATTCTGAAAATCATCATAAATATCATTAATCATTAGGTACTCTCTGATTTTTTTTACTAACAACTTTCTCAATTATTTTACTTAGCATAGATAGTTTCTGTATAGGTCTATACTTTGAGAGGTTAGAACAATCTAAGTTAGACTTCTTCAATAATGGAGTGACTAACGCATGTTTAAATATAGTAGGAAAATTAGAAGTGTATAAAGACAAATTAACAATAGAACAATAATGCGGCACTATAGTGTATACATTATTGTTCTATTGTTAATGTGTCACTTAATTATACACTTCTAATTTTCCTACTATATTTAAACATGCGTTTAAAAAACGTTCTTATATATAAGAACGTTTTTTAATAAGACTAAATGGTAAAATATCATTAGGACTAGTCGACGAGGATGAAATAATCAAATCATATATTTTCGAAGCTGAAACCATGGTTTCAGACAATTGTCTGTATGGTGATAGCCGAAGTACACCAATGTTGTTGTTTATCAAATAAATAAAATTCTAGACATTATTTTCAAATTATTGATGTTATATCGTAAACGCTACTTCTTATTAGGCTATTAGTTACACGTACGGGGGTGTATACGTTATTATATAATACATTTATAGATCAGTTGAATATTTCCAGATATCGATACGAACTATTTGGTGAGGAGGATGTGATGATAAATACGATAGGTTCAACCATATAATGAATAGATAAAGTTATAATTACAATAATATAAAACAAAATAAATTAGGTACATCGTTGACCTACTTTATTAATAAATAAACACACTTTGGTGAATGTAAACCATGTGACTAGTCTTAGGTTAACAATTTGACCCGATATTCAAACTCTAAACTTCCCGCGTAAAGTCGTTTATTATATCGTATACGATAAGCAAGTAACGGACACGAATAGCACATTTTGCAATACAATGTGTTGGAACTGGTATTTACTACGGCTATCACCATTCATACAAGTAATCTACGTATATATATATATATATATATATATATACACTTAAAAGTATTCTTGATACCGATCTTCTTAATATACTTGTGTAGTGGTCAATCGCCATATAATTATATATATATATATATATATATATATAATTAAATATATATATATATACACTTAGAAGTATTCGTGATAACGATCTTCTCAATATACTTGTGTAGCGGTCAATTTACATATAATTATATATATATATCTAAATTACCGTCATAGCGTATTTATGAAATATATATATATATATATATATATATATATGTTATTCTTCCTATTTATGTGTTAATAATATAAATTGTTATACTCATCTATAATAATCTATAATCTATAAGTCATATATGATTATTATACTGATACTACATGAGATAATTGATGTTAATTTTCAAACTAATTAACATTTGAAGTTATAGATTATATATATATATATAATTCATAACTTCAAATGTTAATTGGTTTGAAAATGAATATATATATATATATATATATAAAGAGATAAATAAATAGCGAAAGAGAGATAGAGAGAGGTAATTAGCAGAGAAAGTAAATAGGTAGTACCTACTAGATACCTAATAGTATTTAAATGTTTGGGTATCGAATATTTATAATAATGATCTTTAATATATACCCTATATAAGTAGACACTATCCTAATATACTCTATATATGTATATATTGGTCTATATAACTATTTAAATATCTTAACGGATGTTTTGTGATTCGGGTATTTTTCAGTTATATCTAATTGTTATTGCGGTTATTAAATAATACTATAGTAGTCTCTATAGAGACAATTTCATTACTATATATATTAATATATATTAATATATATATATTAAATATATATCTAAAATAATTGCGGTTATTAAATACTACTAGAGACAATGTCATTACTATATATATATATATATATATATATATATATATATATATATATATATATATATATATATATTAATATATATTAATATATATATTAAATATATATCTAAAATAATTGCGGTTATTAAATACTACTAGAGACAATGTCATTACTATATATATATATATATATATATATATATATATATATATATATATATATATATATATATATATATATATTAATATATATTAATATATATATTAAATATATATCTAAAATAATTGCGGTTATTAAATACTACTAGAGACAATGTCATTAATACAGGTAATGTGGACAGGAGGGTAATATTACCAGATGGCGTATCAAATAAAGTATAAGTCCAATCAAACAAAATGTACACATTACATATGCGAATTGGTAAGCATTGTTCAAATAAGTAAAAATAATTTGTATATCTATAGATATGGTTTAATATATATGGTTTAATAAAACAAATGTAACAATTATAAAAAATCGATTTAATTTAAAAAAAAATTAAATAAAAGTTAGTAAATCATATATTAAATCACTAATGTATAATATAAATTGAAAATTAAAGTTGTATATTAAAGAACTATTTAATTACAACAAAGTGTTTAATCCATTTATTTTAGTGAGAATATTGATTATTATATTAAATTAAAAATTAAAAATTAAATAAAAGTTAGTAAAGCATATATTAAATCACTAATGTATAATATAAATTGAAAATTAAAGTAGTATATTAAAGAACTATTTAATTACAACAAAGTGTTTAATCCATTTATTTTAGTGAGCATATTGATTATTATATAGTGTATATAGCGTGATACATAGAAGCGGGTAATGTGGCCACTTAACGATGATTTAAACCAATCATGAATATATTATCTGAAATAAATATTTTATATATTTATAAGATTGAGAGCGTCATTATATGAAAGAGTTGATTGAATCAACATCTACTATATACTAACAAAGATTTTGCAAATATGTTTCATTCCCTATCTAAGCTATGCAATTAATACAATATAGTTCCAATACTAACCACTAGATGGATACATATATATTATTATAAGTAATATTTACTACTATTACTATTAATTCATAAGGTAATTAATCTAATTATCAGACTAATATACTTTTAATATTATAATAGATATATGTATTATATTTTTAAAATATTTTCAAATTACGACATTTGCATGGTACTGAAAGATTATATGTAAATAACAATGACTAAATCGATCTACTTTTGACCTATACAAATTCGGTACAATTTTTATGAATTCAATTCTGATATCTCCAAATAATATTTTTACGGAATAATTACTTTTCGAATTGTCAT
This sequence comes from Osedax fenrisi, assembly GCA_964019155.1. Taxonomy (NCBI): domain Eukaryota; kingdom Metazoa; phylum Annelida; class Polychaeta; order Sabellida; family Siboglinidae; genus Osedax; species Osedax fenrisi. The sequence goes on from OZ025246.1 coordinate 21,504,552, forward strand.
ACATATCTTAATTTAAGATTATATTATTGTATTATTTTTCGAATTTACATGTACATAGATACGAAATCTAAAAATAGATTTTAGTTTACCTACCAGTTGCATTTGAGCTAGCTATAACTCAAAAACGATACTTATTTGGTCGAGTGAACCATCTTTCCTTTGGAAAATATGTTATCCTAACCATACACATATATATCCATACATATTATAATCGTGGTATACACTTTTAAATGTAATGTAGTATATTTAATTAACTATTAAAACAATCATAAAGAATAATATATATATATATATATTAATTATAATTGATATCCAATTAAATTACATTATAATAAATATCGGTATAGGGGAGAGTGCTATAAAATTGACATGCACGTAATATCGACACCCTAGATATCTCCTAAAATATAATTCCAATCAACAAATAATTAATGTATGAAATGTTAATCAATATAATTCTAATTCAAATAAGTATAATCTTTTTTTTAATATAAACAAAAAACTGATTTTTTCGTTACAACTCAAACAACTAAATTTATGAAATTTTTGAAGTACATTATCGATTCTCAATCATTTAAAAATATAGGAATTTTAAATATTTAAAATAAATCTTATAGATATAATTATATTTTACAATGCGCCGAAACAAATTTGTATTTTTCATAAATTGTTACAAAGTTATAAATTTGTATCTAAGAAACATACATTTTCACCCTAATTGCACCAAATATCGACACCCCTGTTATCTAAGAGTTAAACAAACTAAATTACATTTTAAAATATATAGTATATGTATATATCTACTTAATACTTATAAATACAATTTGGAAATATTTAATTTATAAATAATAAAGTTATGGTGATTTATTGTTAGGGTGTCGGTATTCTAATATTATACCTAATACATAAAATACCCTAGGTATTTATATATTATAACAAATATATTTAATAATACCTAATTTAGTTTTATAAAGAATGTACTACATATATATACTTGGTTACACAACAAAACAGAGTCGATTGCCACACTGTCTTTACCGTAATACAGTAACTTAATGAGGATATGTCTAATGGAAATTTATGAATAAATATATTAAATTTACTTGAAATATATTGAATAAAAATATAAAATATTTTATTAATTAAAAATATACATTTTAATTAAATAGTATTATAATTGTGTAATAAAATATATATCAATTCAAATGTATAATCATGGGTTTGTATGACTCATACAAAATACGGTATTATTAGTGATTATTTAAATTTAAAAAGATTTATTTACGATTAAATTCAAAATTTGAATACTAATAATTTAATTCTATATTATTATATATATCATGTATTTTATTTTAATAAATTATCTATATATAGTAAATAAATATATACATGAATATTATTGATTAATAACAATAGAATCATAAGTACTATACCAGAAATAATGAGTTACAATAGTAATTATTTTCGAAATGTTTTATATTACTTTTTCATATGTTATTAAATTAATAATTCATTTTAACCTTCCTATATAATTAATTTATGTAATATTATTAATATCACTATAATTTTAAACATGCGTAAAATATAGGGGAAGTCTCCGATTACCGACCCCCTCCTAATACCGACCCTCTCGTATCTCAGTAACTATAAGAGATATCAAACAATTATATATACATGAACTGTTAGTACTTTAATAATAAATTTGAATACGTATTTTGTTTAAACAAATATTTAATCCTACAATTGTTATTTGATGAAATGTAATATTCTATTTTTACTTTTTAAATATTTGAATAATAACTTTTTTTAATCATGTAAATACTTTATTAATTAAAAGAAAACTTAATACTGTACATATTATTGTAGATCAATAAAATATTTATAACAATTATACAAATAATTTAATGTGAATAACTATTAACCAATATATCTTAAGTATAGCAACCCGTATAATTGTCCTATTACCGACCACCTAAATTACCCTAATACCGACCCCATGTGATTTATAATATCCAACCAAAATAAATCCGTATTTTACTTTAAGTATGTCGTAAGTTCGTTTAGGATTCACTATTCCAGTTGATTATATACATACTGATTAATACATAAATATTAAATAATAATATACACTATTTTAATATAATTACTATAAAGTTTAAATTTAAATTTAATATTACTCATATTACTAATATAATCTACCTATTTCATTCCAATCGTCATTTATCGTCACCTATAAAAGTCGCGTATCGTCATATTTAATCATCTCAATTTATTATAGATTATAAACGAATATTATAACTAATAGAGTAGTTTAATTGTAAAAAATTAAAATCAATATTTATTTAAAAATATGTTTTAAATATGATAGGATTTAGGAAAATGTAGTTTTATATATTATATTGTGAGTATATTGTCAAAATATTCTATATGATATTTATTTTGAATATTCATAAGTAAAATAATATAAATAACCATAAATTATAAATACAAATTATATATTATTATTTTTCAATATTAGATTAGTATTAACTAGGGATGTAAATGATGCTCAAATCTAAAGCATGATGCAGTCTCAGTCTCGGTTACCAAAAATCATCGATGCAGTCTCAGTCTCAGTCTCGGTTACCCAAAGCATCGATGCAGTCTCAGTCTCGGTTACCCAAAGCATCGATTCAGTCTCAGTCTCAATACCTAAAGCATCGAGTTAGTCTCAGTGTAAATAACAATAGCATCGTTTAAGTCTCAAAATGGGTTACATAAAGTATCGATGTAGTCTCAGTCTTTATAAAATGCATTGCTATTAACTCATACTTATTAAAGGCATCATTCAAGTGTTAGTTTCAGTTTTCATAAGTTTCAGTGTCAGTTACCATCTGCAGAATTATTGTTTTGTATATCAAATGAAAATAATTTCATTACAATACAAACTATCAGATAAGTATCATAAATAACTACTAGGAGTGTTAATTGATAAGAATCTTAATATGTTCATAAACAAAAAAAGTCAAATCAGCCAACTATCAATTGCATAATATTATAATTATAAGAACAAATATAAATTGTAATACATGTACATTGCTAAATCAAATATTTATTGGACTATTGTAAGTTACAATTGTAACATACTTTTAATTAATGTACCTGCTTATCAGTTAATGACATTAAATAAAATAATTCGATCGTCATTCGCGTAATATATAAATTAACACCAAGATCAATAGACGATCAGAATAACTGAACTGATGCGACAACAACACCTACTATCAATTAATTTCCACATTATTTATAAATTACTTGTAACTACACATTTTGCATATCATCACAAGATACCAACATAACTCGCGAAATTAATAAAGCCATATTCAAGAATCACAATAATCTACATCAAATATATTAATATTATAAACAAAATAGCCACCATAGATAGGCATACATATAATTAATATTATGTCACATGAAATAGGAAACATTAATAAAAATATGGATAAATATATAAAAATTATGTTTAAAATGTAACTTCCAAAAAGCATCATTTCGGCTCGATTATGTTTTGTAAGAGTCTCATCTCGGCTCGGGATCGTTTGACTAGAGTCTCGGCTCGTTTGACTAAAGTCTCGGCTCGGCTTGGGCTCGTTTAGCTAAAATCTCGGTTCGGCTCGGGCTCGTTTGACTAAAGTCTCGGCTCGGCTTGGGCTCGTTTAGCTAAAATCTCGGTTCGGCTCGGGCTCGTTTGGCTAGAGTCTCGGCTCGACATGGGCTCGTTTTTATTCAGAAAATGAAAGTCTCGGCTCGGCATCAAAAACCAATAGTCTTGACTCGGCATCAAAAGCTCGGCATCATTTACATCCCTAGTATTAACCATCATAATAGTGAGAATATTCTAGTGTTTATATTTAGTTCATTTTATAAATAACAAACAATAAATAGTTCGTATAAAATGTTGTTTTTAAATGAACAATTTAAAATAAAACATGTGTATATTAAATTAAAATGATCAATAATTAAATGTATTGTATTTTATTAGTGAAAATATATTTTTTCCTTATTTTTTTTCCATCATATAAACAATACACGCGTATTAATTTTTAAATTTAATGAAATATAGGTCATAATATTATTTACTAAGGATATTTAAAATGTGTATGATTTGTTTTAATCATATCAATAGTGTAAATGTAATCTAAAAAATGTGTGAAATATTAAACTATAAGTCTCATTTTACATGCAAGAAATATATTGTTTAGAATAATATTAAACAAAATTAACCCTTTAGAGGAGACATCGTAGATAAGGAACACACATGTTTCAGAAAAGAAGAAGCACATTCCATCAGATATTGAATTGTATTATAATAATTGGCTAAAAATACAGTAGGCAATATAGAGATACGCGCAATATAGAGATCCCAGTAAGTAAAGTAATCAACGATCGTAATCAGATTACAATCGAAAAAGTAATCAGATTACAATCATGGGGCTATGTATTGATTACGATCACTTATCATCGTTCGATTACGATCAGTGATTACGATTTGATTACGATCACTTATCATCGTTCGATTACGATCATTGATTACGGTTTGATTACGATCACTTATCATCGTTCGATTATGATCATTGATTACGGTTTGATTACGATCACTTATCATCGTTCGATTACGATCAGTGATTACGGTTTGATTACGATCACTTATCATCGTTCGATTACAATATTAAACTAACTGACTTAACATGAATAACAAATAAGGATAACACAAGTTTTTTATATAAGTGATTATTTATTACTGTTATGTTCTTGAGGCGTTATTTAGGTAATTTGCTATCTTGGACAAAATAATTTATCCTCAAGCCGATATTTATGATGTAACACTTCTGTATGATAATAAAAAATATAATTAGTTCAAAATTATATATTTGTTATCTCAATTCAGATTATTATTATATTGAGAAAATACTTATTCAAATTCTAATATCCAAAAAACCTAGCAAAAATACAAAACACACACAATAATTTTTGCCAACCAAGTGTAAAATATATATATTATAGATCTGTTTATATTTAATTAGCAACAATTAAGAAAACAGCCGTACGGATTTACAAAATTTAAATGGCTACTAATTCTCTAGGATAGTAGTATTGTCATTGTTCGGAAGAATTTTTCCACCGCTACACCTATAATAATTACGTAAAACTGTCCTTTTAGAGCTATTTTCGACATATTGGGATATCTTTAGATTATAGAAAAACATGTTTCACACATAAAATGTATGCGAATGTGAGGTGTATAGTAAAAATGTAATTATATTCACTTTACTTTAATCAAGGCATTCGTAAATGGCAATAAATGGTGATAACGTTTATGTTTTCGCTATATTTTACTAAGTTTTAAATGTGTATAAACACTTAAATTTAAGTGTATGTTATAAATAAATAATTTGTTTCCAGTTATTAAATCTTTTTTTACATCTACGTTCCTTACGATCCCACTAAAAGTATAATACCCGGGCAACGCCGGGTCGTAGTTATCTAATCTACTATATAAAAGTAAGTCTATTTTCTAAATTTGTTGCTTAGCCCAGCAAATAATATATTCGACGCTTTTGGACACCATGCTCCTAAAAGTTCCGGAATTAATTCGTCGCTTTGATGACAATTTTCACCCAAAGGTGTCGAATTGTTCTATTGTACTTTAGACACCGTTGTGCCCAAAAGTATTGAATTTGCACATAAAAGTTATTATACTTTGGGCCCAAAACTTCTATTATATTATTTACAGGAAACTATTTATAGCTTTATATCTATATATAGATGATCTATGTATATATTCTTAAGTATTTATAAATAAAGCATATAGGTTATATATAAATATATAGAGAGATATATATATATATATATATATATATATATATATAAATAGTTATACAATTTATATGTTATATATATGCAATTATTATTTAATATTAATCCATATAAAAGTATATGATTACTATAATTAAAGTAAGAACATAAATGGTTATGTTATTATCTTTCAAATATTGGACCAATGCTTTGGAAACAATTAAATTGAAATAAACCTAGCCTACTATATATACTATTAATAGTTTTAACATATATATATATATATATTATATATTATTGAAAAAGTATACATGTATGTAATCACACTCGAATGTGCACAGAGTTTAAATATGATAAATTATTATTATAAATTGTGATATACATTATATATTGTGATATGATTATTTTAGGCCAAATGAGGAGGACAACCCAATAAACGATTTTACACTTTATTTGGGGGAAAACAATTACACTACTTAATAACACGCATTAAAAAAACACTTCTACTTATATTTAAGTGATCAATAATGTAATAATAGTTATATGGATAATAATAATTGCATCCAGCAAAGCTGAGTAACGTTTAAACACATCTGAACGCATGCAGCGTCGACCGAAAATATAATGTCGCAATGTAAAAGTCATGATGACTACATTTTCACATTATATTCCTTCAGGCGGAATATTTATTCCACATTCTATTAAATACTAAATATAATATAAGGTTGCATATGGAATCATGCTACTAGCATATATCTAATGAGGGCTTCACGGAGATTCTATGATAATCACGAAGGAAGCACAGACTTATATTGTCATCTCTAAGGCTCAACATCATTGATTATCATGGACTGATGTAGTCATCTTGAAGGCAACACGTTACTGGATATCATGGACTGCTGTGGATTGAGTGATTTTTATTTTAGTAAATATATATATATATGGATATAGCATATATAGCACATGGATATATATATATATATATATAGCAGATGATATTGCATATTAAGTGAAGGTATCAAAGAAGCCTAAGAGATGCTCACTCGAGTCGAAAAATCAGCTAAACGAGTAGGAATAAGCATGAATACATGGAAAACGAAATATATGAGTTACAATACTAATCAACAGTTTGAAATCAAAGCTATAGATAGGTCAAATCTGAAAAGCGTTGAAGACTTCAAGTACCTAGGGGCATGGATAGACAGCAGTGCAAAAGATTTGATCAGAAAAGCGCTTGCTTGGAGAACATGTTATCAAATGAGGAATATCTGATAATCAACTCTTAGTAGGAAAATAAAACTCAGACTCATGAATAACACAGTTGAATCGGTTCTGCTGTACGGATGTGAGACTTGGACCCTAGCAAAAACACCACTCAAACAACTTGATGGTATATACACTCGAATTCTACGAATGATATTAAACGTATAGATGATGAAGTTGTTTCGGATCTAGTTCTTTGGGAACTAACTTATGGAACTAGAAGACGGGGAAGGCCACCAGAAAACACATCAGGAATCTGGAGCGCGAAACTGGTATACCGGTGAGCGAGATGAGAGTAGCTATTATGAACCGTGCTGTTTGGAGAACTTTTACTGTCCCGAAATCAATAATCCCGAAATAAGAATATAATAATATATAGTTAATATAGTATAAATATTTGCTAACGTAGTTGTTATCTCGAAGGTGAAAGTATATGGACTGTTGTGGTTCATCTTGAAGACGCGATTAAATAATAATCATGGGCTGCTGTTGTCATCTAAATGGATATATAATATATATATATATATATATATATATAAATAAGGTTATAAGTAAACTTATATATTTAATATAAATTAATAGATTTGTGTATAGTTTTTTATACATATGTATATGTATTAGCTCTCATTATAATCTGATTGCATTAGCATGAGAGTGGCTTTCAAGATAATAAAATAATAACAATATATACAAATGAATCATAACTGATGAACATATGACCACTTCTTTACTTACTAAATGACACTGACATGCTAGCTTATACGATGAATATATATTTTATGTGTTATAACATTATAACGCTTCGTCAGGTTGACTGTGCATTGTAGCCTTTGATTTCGAAATACGTATTCCGTTACTAACAACCTATATACACTTATATAGTTACATATAAATGTCTATAATGAAACTTACGTCAAGCTTTCCAATAAAATATGCTAACTAAATACAAAATTGTACCTACGATATTAGTAATTTATAAGATTAAATTTTACATACAATATAATGTCCAAATATAAAAATTTCTCATTACATTATTTCAGGCGGAATATTTATTCCACAATCTATTAAATACACAATATAATATAAGATTGCATATGGAATAATACTACTATTATGCATGATGGAAATGCTGGATAGTACCTTGATCAGTCAGCATCTATGAGGGCTTCACTTAGATTCTATAGTCATCACGATGGCGTCACAGACTTCTATTGTTATCTCTAAGGCACCACGTCATTGATTATCACAGAAAGCTATTGTCATCTTGAAGGCGACACAGCACTAGATATCATCGACTGCTGTGGATTATTGAGTTTATATTTAATTAAATATAGTTATATACTTATAAATATTTACTAACGTTATTGTCATCTTGAAGGAGAAAGGTTGATTTTGTCACCTCAAATGCGACACGTCACTGAATATCACAGACTGCTGTTGATGTATTGATTTTTGGTTTAAGCAAATATATAGTTGAAAGTATAATTATTTGCTAACATTATTATTATCTCGAAGAAGAAATTTTACGGAAAGATATTGTCATCTCTAAGCTGGTATCATAGAAGGCGGACACGGGCTTCTGTGTTAATATCGAAGGTGTTACGTCACTGAATATCATGGACTGCTGTTGAATGATTTAATTTTTTAAGCAAATATATCTATATACGACTATAGTCGAAATATATAGTAGAAATAGTCGTAAGTATAAAGTTGTAATATTTTCTAACGTATTTGTTATCTCAAAGGCGAAAGTATATAGACTGCTTATGTTCATCTTGAAGGTGTCTTGTCAATGATAAGTAAGGACTGCTTTTCAAATCTAGATGGATGTATGATATATACAAATAATATTATAAGTCAACTTATATATTTAATATAAATTAATTGGTTTGCATTATAGTTTAGAGTTTTGGATATATATCTATATGTATAGATATGGTTATAATCTGATTGAATTAATGTGAGAGTAGCTTTGAAAGTAATAAAAATCAACAATATATATATATATATATATATATATATATAATATATATGAATGAAATAACTGATGAAAATATGACCACTTCTGTAATTACTAAATGACACTGTAGCCGTTGATTTTAAAATGCGGGTTTTATTTCTAATAACTTATATTCACATATGTTTTTAAACAGAACATAAGTCAAGCTATCAAATAAAATAAGATAGCCAAATACAAAATGTTAACTACATTATTTTATTATTGAATAAGTAATTTATAAAATCATATAATCACTACCAATATACTAGCTCTAGCCATAAAATAGTCATACCCACATCATCCACACTGAAATCATAGGCTACATTGCTCAAATAAATATAAAATATACTATATTTCATTTTGTTATAAACAAGGTCATAAGAATATGCATTGTGTAATATGAATTTACAGACTGTAAACACAAATATACAGTGGGTAATATACATTTTTTAGTAATTTTAATATTTCGTCATATGAATATATTATTAAATTAATTATACCTATATAATATAGAAGAATAAAAAAGGATTTTAGCACAAATATGTATGATAAAATATATAAACATATTTAATATTTAATATTTGTACTACAAATTATCAATAAATTATAAAATATATATATATATATATCTATAGATAGTCTATGAGATAATACAACATATCTATTTACTTTAGTAATATAATACTATATTATATAATCACTATATAATTTAAAAGTGTATTACATATGGATTCCAATGATCTCGTACGAAGTGATATCGTCAAGATTGGTGTTATAAATGTTAATTAAATAATTATTTATAGATGGTAGAATAGATATTGAACACAAAATAATCAAACCAAAATATTCCAAACGAGATCACTGGTTACCTTGAATATTATATAGTATATAATATAGGTTACTTAATATTAATATTTTTAAAAAGTATTCAATTATATATGGTATCCTAGTAATAGTGGTAAATATTAAAAATCGAATCGTGTGCTCTAAATAACAAAAGTTACGGTTTAAAATAGATCGTAAAATTTGGTATACATTTTATATTATCATAATTATTATACTTTCAAAGTAACTTTGATAGTGTAAACATATATATTTATAAATATAGTATAATCATTATACTAATTAATGAATTAATTCATAAGTATATTATAATGAATAAAATATAATAAACAAATTACTAGAATATATATTTCTACTATTAAATATATTATATTATTATAATATTTATATGAAAGGAATAATAATTATGAACATATAAAATATATACGTAATTTATTGGTCTATTTAGAACAGTCTCTTTCGTTATTCAAAGCTCTCACGTGATTCTATTTTTAAATATCTACGTCTACAATTATGATAACACAAGTTTAACTTGTTTAACAAGTTCAAGTTTAAGTTATACATGTATAACTTAATTAATTTTATTATAAAGAATTAAATATACAGTATATGATATACATAAATAAACACAATTATTGACTATATATAGTATATATTATAATAGGGTATATACTATAATCATTAGGATCAAACGAAATATTGATCCACCGGTCAATTTAACTGACAGTGTTAAAGTTTAACAGTCAATATTTGTTTATTATATAACTTATATTAAACGAAAAAATATAAGGTCATAACTATGCCGAATATATAATATGGCCTCTGTATATGTTGAATACTAATGACAGGGTCAAATATATAATACCCAACGGGTATTACCCGTTGCGGGAGTTGACATGCTCGAGCGCTTATGATATGTTTGTAAACTGTATATATATATATATATATATATATATATATATATATATATATATATATATATATATATATACAGTTATACATATACTATATGATATACATTGTATATCTATTTATATATTGAATATTATATTCAATATAATATTCCACTGTAATTTAGTAATAATAGCGTATTTAAGGGCGCCAGTTATGGTGTTTTACATGGTGAACATAGGAGATGTATGATTTACTAAAAGCACAACAACTAATAATATACAAATTTATTATTTATTAATAATATACAAATTTGTATTCATATCTATTTATATATATTCCAATGTAATTTAGTAATAATAGCGTATTTAATAATATTATATTAAATATACAAGTATATTTCTTGAATTATGTTATCGTTTGCACTCGAGCATGTCAACTCCCGCAACGCATATTATTATTATAATAATTATAATTATTAATAATTATAGATTTGACTCTGTCATTAGTAATCAAAATAATCGGAGGCCATATTTAATATAATATAATATTAAATATTATATAATATGATATTATATATAATATATAGTTCATAACTATTGGTCCAGCGTTCATTATAATTAAATGTAAGTTAACATTATCGATTTTGTTAAAAGTATCAACATGAAACCGAACGTTTTAATAATAATTATCATAATTAATTATTAATTTAATAATTAAATTATTAATTATGAAAAATAAATTATTGTTATCACAATTAAATAAATCATTGAATATCTAATTATTATATATATAACATATTATTTTATACGTATATATTATATAATATACAATACAAATTAAAATACAATTATTTTATTAACGATATAATATTCAATATTATAGCATTTTAAATTATAATAATAATATTATTAAATAATATTATATTAAAAATAAATACATGTTTTAAATAACTTAAATACTAAACTAATAAATAGTTACAACGGTATATATATATGGTCATATGTATATATAAAATTATATTATTATATAATATAATATTATGTCTACTTACTATTTTGTTGAACTTTATTGTCTTAGAAATTGAATTAAATGATATAAGAAAACATTATATATTACAAATAAATTTTAAAGTATAAATATTTTAAAATATTATCGTTGATAATCGTTGATAGTGCATATTACAAAATACAGTATAAATCAGAATTATTAAAATGCATAGTAGATATATATTTTACATTGTAAATATTGCATTTTTGCATAGTGAAACACATCTTGTTCACACATCTATGTCCATAGATGTATAGTTTATAGTTAAATATATGTATATTAGCCGTACGGTATGGCCCGTACCCGACCAAGCTTTGCTCGGTTTTTGATTTATTGTCTATCTATTATTTATTAATTATAGATATTTTTTATTCTGCATTGTTTTTTTTTAATATTTCAAAAAGATAGTTGTAAAATATAACAAAATATTTAAAAAAATACACAATATATTTTAAAATATTAAAAATATATTTTTAAAATATGTCGAAAAATAATTTTAAAATGTCGAAAAATGTCATTAAAAATATCGAAAAAATATTTCAAAAAAGCGTCGCGAAATATTTTACATGACAAAAAGTAAATGTTTCGACGTATTTTGGAAAATGTAGCCAGCCCAAAGACCATTCAGGTGATAATAAGAACTATAAGTTCCCAAATAATACTAAATATTGTTCGGAACCAAAGCCCCTAAAAGCGTCGAAAAAGCGCACATAAATTCTCAAAAGCGTCGATAAATTGTTTTCTGGGAGGCGTGTGTTTTTGTTTTCACCACTTGAGCGATACATATCAGATTTTCCATTGTTGTATATTCAATTATCGTATGTTACTCTGTATATATATGGTACTCTAATGTGGCTGGGACTTAACCGTAAATTTATTCTGTTAAGTTGACAATCAATGATTACCAACTGATCGTGAATCAATGTTTGTGATCAGTTAACAATCATTGATTACAATCGTATTACAATCATTGATTACAGTCGTATTACAATCAATGATTACCAACTGATCGTGAATCAATGTTAGTGATCAGTTAACAATCATTGATTACAATCGTATTACAATCATTGATTACAATCGTATTATAATCAATGATTACCAACTGATCGTGAATCAATGTTAGTGATCAGTTAACAATCATTGATTACAATCGTATTACACTCATTGATTACAATCGTATTACAATCAATGATTACCAACTGATCGTGAATCACTGTTAATGATCAGTTAACAATCATTGATTACAATCGTATTACAATCATTGATTACAATCGTATTACAATCAACGATTACCAACTGATCGTGAATCAATGTTAGTGATCAGTTAACAACCATTGATTACAATCGGATTACAATCATTGATTACAATCGTATTACAATCAATGATTACCAACTGATCGTGAAGCAATGTTAGTGATCAGTTAACAATCATTGATTACAATCGTATTACAATCATGATTACCAACTGATCGTGAATCAATGTTAGTGATCAATTAACAATCATTGATTACAATCGTATTACAATCAATGATTTATAAGTGTAGTTCGTAATCAAATCATAGTTGCTTATCAATGATTGTAATCGTACTGTGATCAGTTAATCACAAATCATGATGGTGATCAAACTATAATCTAACCGCTATCACTGATTACTTTACTTACTGGGATGTCTCATAAATGTAGTGATTTTAAGAAATAAGTTGCTAGAGAACGTGATTAAGGCTTATGAAAATAATGAGAGATTTCAATATAAATTTAAATATTACTGGTATCATTGACAATATCTATAAAAAAGTATAGATTGCAGTTATGATTAATCGGCTAGCATCGATTTCTATACTAGACGAATAGTCAGTCAATTATAAATAAACTATCAAACCAGAATACTCTTTTATTTATTAAAACATCGTAACATAATAAATAACAGTCAATTCTTGAATATAAACATTCAATATATCAATATTCTCCTACAAGAGCACGCCATGGATGATTATTGTCATGACACCCATCCTATTTAATATATGTATCGAATACAATACACTCGTCTGAATAAACATGTTATAGGGGAGAGTGGGGTTGTATGAACAGGTGTCGTGCATGATCCACAGGAGATAACAATTGTTTGCTACAGCAGAAATTTGATTTAACTGAACTAGTATCATCATCTATAATTAATACAGTTGCGGAAGTATCATTTAATACAAAAATAAAAATAGTAACATTTTAATCACATTTTTAACTAAAGTACGCTCAAAAGTAAAAATTCCAGACAAGGTAATATATGTTATAACTTCTATAATAATTATTTGATTATTTTCATATTATATATATATGATTTTAATATATAATTAACTTTATATTGATATAAAAATATATTTAAAATTTTAAATAAAATATTTAAATTTTATCAATTAATAATAAAATTTAATATGGGGTTGAGTGAACCACTTAAAACGGGGTTATATGAACATTATTCAATCAACCAAATATAATATGTTAATATTTATAATACAATATTATAATATTAATATTATTATAATAAACCTATTATAAACATTATTATAAACCTATTATAATATATATTCAATGATCCGAATATAAATAAGTAATGATTAAATAGAAATAATATAATTAATTATATATCAATATAATTAATTAAATTAATTTTAATGAGGGTCAATTACTAATTCTTAATAATTATTTAAATATTATTTCCAGGAATCAAAAATGAGAAACTATATTCAACAAACTGATAGAATACGTGATAAAACTATCATGACAAGAGCAATTAAAGAAGTAAAACATGCTATGGTCATTCAGCCCCGCCTTAGAGGTTGAATGAACTTTTTAATTTTTTTTTATTAATTGTAATTATGAAATCTTATAAGTATTCCTTATATCTAAAAGTGATATATTAGTTAACTAATATCATATATTATGCAATACAATATAAATAATTAAGAAAAATGTATTATTACCACAATGATAGCACTTTATACAAAAACATGGTCATACAACCCCACCCTCCCCTAAGCATAATTATTATGATTTATCAATTATGAAACTGCGATTTTATATGATATTGATTTGATGGTAGTTTCAAACTTAGAATTGCAAGTACAAACTCTACAGTACGCTCTCGTTAAAACCATTGATGCCTTAACATGAGAGCGGCTTCGAAGGGACAGTAGAGCCATATATGGTTATAAGTGAAAACTTCATCTAAGTTCCTGGATGGGATGAAAGGACTCCACCAAATAAAAATAACAATAACTTATTTTATATAATGATGATGATAATGAATAAAGGTTTATTAGCACTAAAATATGATAAGTTAGAGCCTAAATATATTCCCATTCGCTCAGCTGAAAGAAATAAAGAATGTATTTATGTAATAATATTTGTTAATTGATTTACTCTATAATTGACATTTTATAGGTTTCCTGCATATATATGTATACGGTTGATAGAATAAATGGAGTTAAGAATAATGTTAATATCAATTTTAATACACATCTTTCCTATAGTCATGTGATTAATTTAATAATAATAATGTTAAATAATATATATTAAATTGTTCTTATTCATATCGAAACCATATAAATAGTATAGTACAAATACTATATTATATTATGTAGAGTATAACTAAACAGATAATAGAGAACATTTATTTTACACCTGGGGAGAAGGGTAACCACATACGAGATGATTAATGAGAAGTTTGACCATATTGTTCCATATGTGTTATGCACTTAGTAGTATGTATTGAGGAAGGAATAACCCGATTTAGTGGAAAGGTAGATTTGGTAGAAATTTTATACAGTAGAGAAGAACAATAGTAAAATCGGGAGATTATTTAGTATTGTTTTCGAAAAATTTCTGGAAAGTGACTTCCGTAATTTTGTATTCTGAATCGATGAAAGTTGTAGTATATTGTAATGCATATGTGATTATTAAAGGATAATATGATAGAATCGATATGCTTTCTAAAATGCATGTAGGGGGATAGAAGGGGGTAGTGGATGATATTTTGTATGACTTTGTAGAATTGTAATATATCTATGAATAGTTGATGTTATAATTTCATATTTTCAAATGTAATAGAATATGTATTGTTGTATATTATAGCTATTTTAATTTTTACTTTAACTCATATATTTCTAGTATTAATATCAGTTTAGTTACACTCAAAAAATAACTAAAAAATAGCTCAAGAAGGAAGTAGTGGATTTTAGTACCAACATAAAGCAATAGGTGTCTCGCTATATATTCGATTCATTTTTTCAGTTTTTATTATTTTAATAATATATAGGTATTATATTATTTATTATTTTGTAATATTAATGCCGACGCACGCATTTTATTTAAGATTTAGATTTTTAAAATTGTGAACAAAATTTAATGAAAAAAATGTGACCTATATTACTCGATTTTGATTGGTTTATTTTCATCCACTATATCCTTCTCAGTTCGTCCACTATACCCATTTGAATATGGTAATTTAGAATACCTATATCTTTTTACTAATACAATATTTTCATATACTATAAACATAACTTAATAGATAACAAATTATATTTTATTAATATATAAGAAAATATGTATTTATAATTAATAATCAATGCAGTACAGTACATTTCCAAAACCAGTTTTTATGGAATTTTGAAAAAAAAATATTATGTAATTAATTTAATATATTGATTAATTATTTTTGAAAAAAAATTACTCATTGTTGTCGATATTGTAATTGTCTAAATATTTTGTATATATCTTTTTTTTTGTATCTATGACCATTTTCGCGTAAATGTAAATTACCACTACTCCCTTCTACCCCATATGCTATTTAGGTATAACTAAAAGTAGAGATAACTATCTAGACACTCAGTGCGGTGGCATGGTATCTCTATCCAGCAAACAGTAAGAGCAGCATAATAGCAGCATAACAGCAAATGCTAGAGCCTCAAATATTTACATTGTGCTATTAAATGTCTATTATGCTGCTATTAATTTGTAATGATATTATTCTGCTGTTATGCTGCTATTATGCTGATATTATGCTGCTATTAATTTTAAATGACTATTATGCTGCTATTATAATAATAGCAGCATAATAGTCATTTAAAATTAATAGCAGCATAATAGCAGCATAACAGCAGAATAATATCATTACAAATTAATAGCAGCATAATAGACATTTAATAGCAGCATAATAGCACAATGTAAACATTTGAGGCTCTAGCATTTGCTGTTATGCTGCTCTTACTGTTTGCTGGTTAGTATATATCTATAGAGTATACTCTATATATGGTAAAGTCATGTAAATGTGTAGTAGTCATCTAAATAATAAAAGGGAACCCCTAAACTCAATGAATAGCCTACTAAACCATCGCAGTGACTACCAATGTTGGTACTGACCTATTTGAATTTCAGGGAAGAAAATACCTGCTAGTCATATATTATCACTCTATATTTCCAGAAATTGTTAAACTAAAGTTTACTTGAAGTATAGATATAATCAAGAAATTTATGAATATATTTGGTCGGTATGGAATTCCGGAAATTATAAGATCATACAATGGACTCTAATATGCGAGTAGCATATCTAACAAGTTTATAGAACAGTTAGAAATCACCCACAATACTAGGTATCTCACCTAGATAACCAGAGTAATGGGGAAGCTGAACTAATACTAGGACTGTCGATTTTCTATTAAGTAGTAATGGGATACTTATTTAAAGTTAATATATTTCCAGCAAGTTGACGGAAATACTTGCTAACTACATATCAATGCATTATATATTGGACCTTACACTACCTTCAATAAAATACATGGTAAATCTGACCTTATATACTTACAATGTATATTCTAGTATAGCTTCCTGCAAACAACATATTTTATATATATATATCTGTTAAACTTAATTATATCCCACACGTCATCTTACATTGGACTGAATAAACTACACCTGCCGAAATTACGCATTATCGACAGGTATTTATATATTTATTACTACTAATATTGGATACCCGATATCTCGACAATGTATTCATGGTAAATAATGTTTACCAATCTACATATCTTTCATACTATACCTTCTCAAATAGTGAAACAATTAGTTAGATAACATAAATTCAAATAATGAAAAAAAATATTTAAAATCCAATGTAGCCAATGGAAATTTAATTAACTTAGTGTCTTTGGAACAAATTGTTAACTCTATTAAATATTATTTTAAATAAATTTAATTAATTAATTTAAGATAAATAGTGTTTGTATATAAATAATGTATGAGCATAGTTGATTTCCACTATAATATATTATATTATATTTTATTATATAGAAATATTTATAATATTTTTAAAATATTTTTCGATATTAAAAAAAATATATTTGTTTTTTTTTAAATATTTTTCCTCTAGTTTTAGAAATATTATTTTAATATATAATATATAAATATTATAATTTTTATATTATTTTTAAAACATTTAAAAAAAATATATTTTGTAATATTTTTCAACTAATTTTTGAAATATAAAAAAACATTATCTACATTTGTTTGTATTTTATTATATACTAGCAATGTAGAATCAGGAATAGCTATACTTGATAAATAATAGATATGCAAATAATACAAAACTGAGCAATGTCGGGTTGGATACGACTATTATTTACTATTTGAAGCTTTCGAAATGAATATATTTACTATTTGAAACCTTCGAAATGATTGATTGTACTATTCAAAACCTTCGAAATGAATAATTTTACTATTTAAAACGTAGAATACTTAATTTATCAAAAATAATACTATTTGAAACCTTCGAAGTGTATAAAATTAATATTTGAAAACTTCTAATTTGTGAAAAATCTTAAATTTCCAACACTAGTACTGATACAATATTGATAATTAAAAACATTATTTATGATACTGATAATTTGATTTTATGATACTGATACTTTGATTTTATGAACTGATACGATACCGATACTTAGCTTTTTTGAATTGAACGATACTAATAGGAAATGGAAATGAGGGTCCGGTTGCAACACTAATATATATAGGTATGTAACTATATATATATATATTAATATAGTTAATGGTAGTATTTAACTACTATAGTATTAAAATAGTAGTACATATTTAATAAATAATATAATTATTGTTGTTGTAATTCATATAATACCATGACAAGGAATATTTATTAAAAATCTAGATATCTAGTAATATATTTTATTTAATACATTTAAATAGATTTAATAGACTTAATTTAGTAACTATAATGATGATTAATGTGTTCATTGCTGATAGATATACTTTTTCATTTACTGATTATTAATATCAATATAAACATTAGAAATAACATATAATATTTTCTATGATTTTTAAATATCATCTGAAATATAAATTATATTTCAAGTTCTTCCATACACGATATTTTCCATTCTTATATTAAATTAATATCATATTATTAATACAACTATAGTAGTCTATATTATATAAATATGTAATAGTTCTCCAGTGATATTATTTTATTAAAACTATAAATTCTTAGTCAAGAATAATAGTATTGATCATTCAATTTTAAATATAGATTTATACAATAAATATAAACCTTATACATAAGAGGGTATTGTAAAACTAAAATAATCTATTGTTGTAATAATATTAACAATTTTATTATCTTTGACATATTTATTTGAGGTCGAATGGTTACAATAAATATTAAAATTTAAAATAGATATTGGTGCGCACTTCACTTTTTAATTATAATTGTCTAATCTACAATTGTTCTATATGCACATGTTACATTTCTATATATTATAAATCTAAGTATACATTAGCATTTATAATGTTTGTAATACATTATGTTTTAGTTTATGTGATTTAAGATTGTGTTTTGATGTAGCAATATATGTGCAAATATCACATTTATGAGTCTTCTCATCATTATGAATTAGTTTATGTGTGTTAAGTTGTGTTGATGTTTTAGATTCATATTTGCATAGGTTACATTTAAATGGCATATCGCCTGTATGTGACATTTTATGTAATTTAAGATTGCGTGTTGTTCTACCACTATATGTGCAAATATCACATTTATGAGGCTTCTCACCCGTATGAATTAGTTTATGTATGTTAAGATATGCTGATGCTTTAGATTCATATTTGCATATGTTACATTTAAATGGCATATCGCCTGTATGTGACATTTTATGTAATTTAAGATTGCGTTTTGTTCTACCACTATATGTGCAAATATCACATTTATGTGGCTTCTCACCCGTATGAATTAGTTTATGTGTGTTAAGATATGATGATGATCTACTTCTATATTCACATAGGTTACATTTAAAAGGTTTCTCACCTGTATGTAATAGTTTATGTGTTTTAATAACTCTTAAATAATTACTTCTAAATTTACATATGTCACATTTGTGAAGCTTCTTATCTGTATGTATTAATTTATGTATATTAAGTTCAGATTTTCTTTTACAACTAAATGTGCATATATTACATTTGTAAGGCTTCTCTTCTGTATGTATTAATATATGTTGTTTAAGAGACGTTTTTAATGTACATATATAAGAGCACTTATTACATTTATAAGGCTTCTCTTCTGTATGAATTAGTTTATGTGTGTTAAGATGTGATGATGTGTTAGATTCATATTTGCATAGGTTACATTTAAATGGCATATCGCCTGTATGTGACATTTTATGTAATTTAAGATAGCGTGTTGTTCTACCACTATATGTGCAAATATCACATTTATGTGGCTTCTCACCCGTATGAATTAGTTTATGTGTGTTAAGATATGATGATGATCTAGTTCTATATTCACATATGTTACATTTAAAAGGTTTCTCACCTGTATGTAATAGTTTATGTGTTTTAATAACTCTTAAATAATTACTTCTAAATTTACATATGTCACATTTGTGAAGCTTATTATCTGTATGTATTAATTTATGTCTATTAATAACAGATTTTCTTTTACAACTAAATGTGCATATATTACATTTGTAAGGCTTATCTTCTGTATGTATTACTATGTGTTGTTTAAGAGCCGTTTTTAATTTACATCTATAAGAGCACTTATTACATTTATAAGGCTTCTCTTCTGTATGTATTACTATATGTTTTTTAAGAGACGTATTTAATTTACATCTATAAGAGCACTTATTACATTTATAAGGCTTATTTGTATCGACAAATTCATCCTCATGCTCATTACCGTAGTGATCTCTCATAGAACTATTTAGTTTACACGTGTACGAACAATAATTACATACATATACAGATATATCATCAATGTTTTCATTCTTATGTTCGCGTCTACTATGTATCTTCATATATTCTTCTGATGCAAATAATGAATAACATATAGGACATTGGACTCGGTCTAAATTCAAAGAATATTAATTAATTTATGTGTTTAAGAAAATATCAAATTGGTGTTTTAAAATATGTAACACTTTATAATTCATTATATTTATATAATATTTATTAAAATTAGTAATTTTAGATAAATTGTTTAATATAATCATTATTTATTATATCTAATAGTACTAACATTCTTCTTCTTCCTGAAAATTCATAATTATAATTTCTTAGATTATTTGTCTTTAACTTTCTAATAAATACAATGTAAATTAATTAATATATCAAAGTAATTAAGTAATAATAACCTATATATATATTATAAGAAAATAATATAAACTTTTATCGACATTAAACATATAATAATATTTATTATAAATAATGTTATTTTTTATATAATAATTTTAATTAATAATAAGTTTAATGAGAAGTAACATTAAAATAACAATGATTTTTGTTTATATGATTATTTTACATTTATGTAATATGAAAAATGGTAGTTCACTATAGTTTATACCCATACGAAAAATATGAAAATACACAAATAGAAATAGCATTCATAACAATTTAATATAAAATAGTATATTACCCAATAAATATATATTACAATAATGAAATCTATATAAATAAATTACAATATATAAATCTTATAAATAAATATATGTTAAAGAAATTGTTTAATATTATCATTATTTATTATATCTAATTGTACTAACAAACTTCTTCTTCCTGCGAATTCACAATTCTAATTTCTGAGATTATCTGTCTTTAATTTTCTGATAAATACAATGTATATTAATTAATTTATCGAAGAAATGAAGTAATAATGACTATAATATATATATATATATATATATATATATATATATGTAATAATAATAATAATTATGGATAATAATATCATAATTTAGGTATGACTATGGTAAACGAAAAAGCGCTATGCTTATCTACTCGTTTACCTGTTACCATTACCTAAAGGATAATTGTAAGGAGAAAAATATAGCAAATGTAAAATAAAAATTAATAAAATAAAATAAAATGTTAAGAATTATAGTTCGTAATAGAAATATATATATATATGTATAAAAATGTATACACAAAATATATACAAAATTATAAATAAAATTTAATTATTTAGTAATCTATTAGAATAATAACTTATACAAATCAGAGATATTGAAATATTCACATTATATCCAGAGTAGCAAACATTAATTGAAACTAATGAGGATATATGGTATATCATCTTCAAGGATATGGGTTCCTCATATCCAATGTCTTAGGGATCCTATTTGGGACCATAATAATAACACTGGCAATACTTTCCTCTCACTACAAGTATATCCTTTTCCCCAATAATCCCCGGAACGTACCTGGTACGTCGTACCAACACCCATACTAATACAAAGACATCAGTTACTCATCAGTCAGAAAAAAAAAACACAATTAAACTAGTTCAAATGTTTATTTATAAATGTGTATTCCAATAGATTACTTTTTATAATGGTAATTATTTTATTAAAAATATTAAACAAATAGGAATACTTTTTTTTAAAACTCCTCATAATGCCATTCATCATGTAAATAAAATTGGAGATAAGATAAATAAATAAAATCAAATAATTAAAACAAAATAATTATGTAATTAAAAAAAAACTAAAAAAAAACGTTAACAATTACAAAGCTATACAATTACAAATAAACCCAATATACAATAATACTCCAATACACACAAAATAAACACTACGATTTATAAATAAATTCAATTAGTATTAATTTTTCATAACTTTATACTTTATCAAAAAAAGTAAAGTATTATTATTGTTACCTATTATATACCAAGACTTGAAATCAAAGAGTAAATTATGTTTAGAATTATATAATATTTAAAAAAAAATCAAAATTCAAACTAAAAAATAAGAAAAAAGTAATTTTTCTTTTTGTAATAATTTTTTTTTAACTAATTTTCAGATTATTTATATAGACCTCAAGAAATATTTTTATTAAAAAATAAAATTTTAAAAATACATGATAATTTAAAGGTTTTAAAAACAGTAAAAAGGTTTAAAAAAACTAATATTTTATTTTGTTGTTATTTTTATATATTAAATATAAAACATAATTTATATATTAAAAATAAAAATAAATTAACAATTTAAAAAGTACAAATAAAATTAAATAAAAATATAGAAACATATAATTAATAAAAATTAAAATATTAGGATCCTACTGATGGAAAATAAATTGTATTATATAAATATATTCAAGTAATTTAAAATTGTATTATAATGTACATTATATAGTTTAAGTATCCTTATTTAATAATTATCATTAGTTAAATATGTATCCTTAGTCAAATAGTTATCATTTATTAAATATTTAAAACCATATATATTCATTAAGTATCAGTATTTATTTTGTAAAATATAAATAGCACGTTAATTTATTCATAATAAGCCAATGTTTAATTGTATAAGTTCATTAGTAACTAATGAATTAAGATTATTAATATATTTATGTTTACAAATAATATTAGGGTTATCAGCGAATAAAATAATTGAACATTTATTATAAAATAAATGCAATTCATTCATACATAATACAAACAGTATTGATCCTAGGACTAAACCATGAGGAATTTCATAATTAATATTTGTAATATCTGACTTATTATAAAAATATACGGTTTTTTGTATCCTTTCATTTAAATAACTACTAACAAAATCTAAAGTAGCAACTCTAAATCCCTAATTTATTTAATAAAATGTCATGATTAATCAGTTATGAAGAAATAAATGTATTCAAGATTTCCAATTAAGTCATTCATTAACATATTATTGCCACGGTGTATCTATATTTAAGAAAAAACTAAATTGTCATTTATATATTATGTCATATTGGTCTATAAAAGATATCATTTTAATTTTTATAATCTTTTCAATTATCCTTGCATATTGAGATATCAATCAAATTGGTCTATAATTTGTATTATTAGATTTATTTCCATTTTTAAATAGTGGAATGACTTTAGAAATCTCGAGTAGGAATTTATATATTCCTATATTAGGAAATGTATCTAAGGATATCGAAAGATTAAATAGATATTCTAGAATAGGTGAAATTACTTATATTGTTTTTTTTTCAAGATATCCATATTTATTTGAAATAATTCATTTGATTTTTTATTTTTTTATAATTTTCGCCTATATTTATAATTTCCATTTTATCAGTAGGATGAAAGAAAAAAGTATTATTATTAATAATGTAGGTGGAAAGTTGTATATATTATTAATATTTCTACTATTATATAGTATCAGCTAATTGTCTGCCTATATTACACAAATAATCATTAAATGAATTATTAATGGATATTTTATATTAGCATTGTTACTAGGATTAAGTAATTTATTTATAACTTTCAAACATATTTTTTTTTGAATATCTAATGATTTTAGTTAGTATATTTGGATCATTAGTATTCTCCGACCGCAAGCACATGAACACATACTTGCGTGAGTTATATTTATATTGCGGGAGTTGAAATATGCAATTAAATATACATACGCGTGAAAGTAGATCCGTACGAAAATAGATCCGTATGAAAATAGATCCGTACGAAAATAGATCCTAAGCTTATAGTAATATATTGTAATCGTATAGTAATTATATATATATATATATATAATGTATGTATGTATGTGTGCGTGTGTGTGTATGTGTGTATATGTGTGTATAATTACTATATATTACTATATATATATACATATAAACAATTATATATATATATATATATATATATATTCATTAATTATATATAAGTATATATATAAATAAGTGTAAGTATATATATACTTATATATACACTTATATATATATATACACATCCTGTTTACATATATTTTATTATAAGACGTATATTTTTATCTCTTATAAAATCAAGTAATATCATTATTCAGATAAGTAATACATATTTATAATTCATATATTATTTAAACTTAATTTATTAACTTTACATTAATATATTTATTTTATTGATATATATTTATTTACACCTTATTTTATTGCTTTTTCTATAGTTATTAATTTTGTATTGACATTTTTCTATATAATATTTCATGCATCAGTGATTTTCTGTTTGTTTTTCTTCAATTGCTTTATACTTTTTTATGTACATTTTAGTTTTATATACATTTATTATATATCTTCTATTGAATTTAATTTCATATATATTTATTATATGTATTATAGAAATAATAAATAATTTGTAGAATTTATTTATTATAGTATTATATATAGATGCAAATAATTTAATTTAAAATAATTTTATATATCTTCTATTGAATTGAGTTTTCATATATATATTTATTGTATGTAATATAGAAACAATTTAAATGATTTGTAGAATTTATTTATGTTAGTATTATATATAGATGTAAATAATTTAATTTCATATATATATATATGTATCTATTAGGTATTATATATTAATAATAAACATTATATATAATTTATTTATTTTGGTATTACATATTGATGTATATATGGTTATCATTTGTCACATACATATTCTAATACAGTTTTTCTTGAGTTTTTTCACTATATAAATATATTTATTTATATTATATATAAATTTCATTCACTATTGATATTAAAGACTTAATTGATTTGCTGTGTATTTCATTTTACTTTGATGATTTAAATAAATACATTTTTTTTGTGTTCATTAAAGTTTATATTTTAAATTTGATTACATAACAATATTATTTCCAATATATGATTTTACATTCTATACAATTTTCTTGAATAGATTTATTTCTATTTTATATTTTATACATCATACATTTCATATATGTGCCTATTTATATTATTTATTTAATTTGTTGCATATATATTTATATGTTTATATGTAGATGTAAATTTCATTATATTTCATTATCTTTTTAGGATAAGTATTGTATTGATTAATTTTATAATTATATATATTTATATATTTTCAGTGACATTATGACGCAAAAACAAGATATTAATGAATTAAAAAACTCTATTCAAGAACTGCGTACAGTTGTATCTGAATTAGTAAATAAAGTTGATGAACTAACTGCAGTTGTAAATAATAAAGATAAAACAATTATTGAGTTAGAACAAAAAATTAATAACCTTGAACAATTTTCAAAACAAAATAATATTATTATATCTGATCCTAAATTGAATTTTGATTTAACTCAACGTAATCTAGCACCATCTTTCATCACATTTGCAAAGGAAAAATTAGATATAATTATGTAACCGTATGACATTGTTAAGATACATAAATTAAAAAACAACAAGAATAAACATAATAAAATTTTAGTCAAACTACACCATAACTCTACTAAATTTGAAATTATTAAAAATTCTAAAAAATGAAAAGGCACTGATACATATATAAATGAACATCTAACACAATTTAATTCTGATATTTTCTACAAAGCTCGACAACTTCGAAAAGATAAAGTGATATTACATTGTTGGACTATAAATGGAATAACTTTTATTATAAAAAACGAAGATTCGTCTCCAGTAAAAATAACAGATATAAATAAATTCTCTGATATATAAATATTTTATTTTGTATTTATTTTTCGTTGTCGTTTGTTCTAATTTCATATTACATTCTATTTTTAACATTTTATTATAATTGGTATTTACATATATTTTTTATCTATATCTTTAATCTTTTATATTATCTTATTCAATTTTAACTTTTTAATATTTGTACTATATGAACTTGAATGAAATCTATCCGCAATTTAATGTTGATCAAATTAACAATTTTAGTTCCAATAATGATAGTTTTAATAATAATAATTTCTCAAATTGTAATTTTAATTTTCTCAATGAATCCAATTATTACACCTCAAATGAATGGAAGTTGAATTCTAATAAAAATAATTTATTTAATTTTAATATTATTAACATCAATATTAGGAGTTTAAAAAAAAATTTTGATAAATTAATTATGTTTTTGAATACGTTTGATGATCATTTTGATATAGTTTCAATTACTGAAACATGGTTGAGTGATAATAATATTTTCATTTTTAATATTCCTGGTTATAACCATATGTTCAAATCGTAAACATAAAAATGGAGGTGGTGTTTTAATCTATATACGTGAACATTATCAATTTAATATTCTATCTACCATATCAAATAACTATTATGACAACATATCAATTGAAATTATTTTTGAAAAATCAAAAAACATTATTTTCAGTACAATATATTTTCCTCCTACTTTAGAAAAAATAGCTCACTCTACATTTATTGATTTCTTGATAAATAATTTTCAGCAACATGTTAGTAATGATAAAAAAATGATTATCTGTGGTGACTTTAATATTGATCTAGTGCATATAAATACAAATAAAGTGGCTAATACCTTTTTTGATACAATGATTTCACTAGGTTGTTCCCATCTAATTAATCGTCCAACTAGAATCGACACTAAACATAATTCTTCATCTATAATTGATAATATATTTACAAATTGTAATCTTAATATGAAAAGATTTTCATGAATAATTATTTCAGATATATCTGACCATTTTCCAATTGTTTTAAATTTACAATTGTGTACCAAACCTCAAGATAAAGTTAAATCTACTAAAATCAAACAAAATCAAATTAATGATAGAACCATGTTTAATCTGTTTGAAATTAAAAAAAAAACAAACTGGGAATTCATAAAATCTAACGATACAGAAAAATCTTGGAATTTATTCTTGGAATACTTTATCTTAAATTTTGATAGATACTGTCCAAAAATTAATAAAGCCTCCCACAAAAATAAACTCATTCCATGGAATACTCGAGATCTTAAAAAGGCTTGTAGAAAAAAACAGATATTATATAAAAAATATCTAAATCTGAAAATGACTTATTTATTTACAAAATTTTTAAAAATAATACAACATCTTTAGTTCGAGAAGCTAAGAAAAAGTATTATTCAAATCTGTTAAAAAATTGCTCTGATACAAAAAATACATGGAATGTACTAAATAATTTACTTAATGTTAAAAAAAAATTCAAACAACTACCTGACAATTTTAATGTAAATAATGTGAATATTGTTGATTCTAAACAAATTGCTAATGAATTTAATTCTTTTTTTAGAGACATTGGTTCTAATTTAGATAATAATATAAATAATTGTAATGATGATGACTTTAAATTCTTTTTACCTGAACCTAATATACATAGTTTTTTTTTAACACCAGTAAGTTCAGATGAAATTATTAAAGTATTAAATGAATTCAAACCAAAAAAATCAAGAGATCATTATGGCATATCCATGCAGTTACTTAAATGTATTTTTCCTGTATTGGTTTATCCATTTGTTTTTCTTGTAAATTTATCTTTTGAATCAGGCGTTGTACCGGATTTCTTAAAATTATCAAATATTATCCCTTTACACAAAACTGGTGATGATACATTTTTTAATAACTATCGTCCAATTTCTCTCACCTGTCAATTCGCAAAGATTTTGGAAAAAATATTTTATTCTCGCTTTTATAGTTTTTTATCATCTTTTAATATATTATCTCCTTCTCAATTTGGTTTTAGGAAAGGATACAGTACATCACATGCAATATTTAACCTCCAGTCACAAATCAGTACCTGTTTTAATAATAACAATGTTGGCGCTATAATCTTTATTGATTTAAAAAAAGCATTTGACACAGTTAATCACAGAATATTACTTTTTAAATTAAAAAATATTGGAGTACGAGGCATTGCACTTAACTGGATAATGAGCTATTTAACAAATAGATATCAACAGTGTATATATAATGATGTAATTTCAGATAAACTAAAAGTCATAACGGGTGTACCCCAAGGCACCATCCTAGGACCCATTTTATTTTTAATTTATATTAATGATATTACAAAATCATCTTCTTTATGTAAGTTTACCATGTTCGCAGATGATACTACTTTATATTTTGAAAATACATCAGCCGAATTACTTAATTATATTTGTCAAACTGAATTAAAAAATATTAATAAATGGTTAATATATAATAGGTTATCATTAAATTTAAATAAAACTTGCTTTATGTCTATTAATTCAAGAACTATTATAAATATAAATTTAAATAACAGAAATATTGAAAGAGTTACATTTTATAAATTTTTAGGCGTAATTATAGACGATATATTAAACTGGAAACACATATCTTGTTTTTAAAATCAAAACTAAAAAAAATCATATGGATTACCAACATTATTTCCAAATTTATAAATAAAAAAGCATTACTTCATATATATAATTCCATATTCTTGCCTCATATAAAGTATTGTAACATATTTTGGGGAAATACATATAAATCTAATGTATCATGCATATATATTCTTCAAAAGCGAATGATAAGAATTATATGTAAAAAACATTTTTTACATCATACTAATGGACTATTTATTGATAATTCTTTATTAAAAATAAATGAAATTACATATATAAGTACATGTGAATTTATGTTTAAAATTTTCAATGATCTTCATCCTGTTATAACAAATGCATTTTTTTCTGTAACTTCATCATCTCACAACACTAGGAGCATAAATAATTTCTCAATTATTAATTTCAAAAAAGAACTATGCAGAAGAACATTAATATACATTGGACCAATTACCTGGAATAAGCTTGATAATATTTTAAAAAATATTTCAAATTATAAATTATTCAGGAAACGTATGTATACAAATTTGTTATCTTCTTACTCAGTATACTTATAATCTAAATCTCATTTTTCTAATTTTATATCTTTTATCATGTCTTTTATCTAATATTGTATTATATACTAAGATCCACATTTTATTCTTATTTTAATTTATTGACGTTTATGTAAAAATTAAAAAAAAATTAATACTTTTGAGTGTTTTACTTTACAATATTTTATTTCCCCGACATTAATAATATTATTTTACTTAATTTTTGCATTTTATATTTGAATTTACTTTCATGTTTTCTTTCTTTTTAATTGACGTTTATATAAAAATAATAAAATTAAAAAAAACTGTTAGGTATTTCTTTTTTCTTTAGTATTTTCTTTAGTATTTTTTATTTCCCTCTGACTAATAATATTATTTGACTTTATTTTTAATTACATAAACATTTTGTATTGAATCTTTTTTCTTGTATACTTGATTATACTTCTTTGTTTTATTTCTCTTTATTGACACTTATATAAAAATTAGTAATTAAATTAACATTTCAGTTTGAACAAATATTTTACATTCTTTACATTATTATAAAGTATTACAAAAAAATTCCTAAAACTTATTTACTGAAAAAAAAAAAAAAAAAAAAAAAAAAAAAAAAAATGTTACATACAGTTCTTACCATCTTTCTATATATTCTTTTTGTTATGTTTTATTCAGTTTTACTTCATTTTTTTCTTCTTTTATACTAATACATCTATATTTTTGTTTAGTGTATTATTTTATAGTACTTATTATTTATTTTAGTTATTTATTTATAAATAATTAAATGATGATTACATAATTTTATGGCAAGTTCAAACAATTTATATTATTTTTCTATTTTATTCATTGTATCTATGTAAACAGGAAGTCATCTAATATTTTATAATATTTTATTTATTTAGTTTTTTTTTGAACTTGCTTTAAAATTAAGGGTAATTGTCTCGATAAGCTTTAGCTTCTACAAAAACCCTGGTGCAAACCTAAATCTGATAATATATATATACTTACACTTATTTATATATATACTTATATATAATTAATGAATATATATATATATATACATATAACTATAGTATAACTAATTAATAACTTAATTAGTGTAAACTTATTTCTATATACTTCGTAATTTTCCGTTTTTATTTTGTTCCGTTTATATTTTATTCTTCTGTTTTTTTATTTCCTTATTATACATTTATTTTATATTTTTTATATTTACATTTTTATATTTTTACATAATGAATTATAAGTTATTATCTATTGATTCTTATAATTCAAATGTTACAAAGAGAGATGATATATCAATATTTCTTTTAAATATATGTAGTTTTAATAAAAATATTAACCTTCTTACGGAATATCTTAGTTGTATACACAATAAATTCAATATAATACTTTTAACGGAAACTTGGTTAACAAATCATGATAATCTTTCAATTTATTTTCCTACATATAATGTATTTCAGTTAAATCGTTTATGTAAGAAAAAGAAGCGAGGTGGTGGAGTATTAGCATTAGTTGATAAAAGTTTGGAGGCATCTATCGTAGAAGAGTTAACTGATCAAATACCTGATGATATTGATATGATGACTTTTAAACTAAAATTTTATAATATTTCTTATAATTATATACATATATGTTTATTATATAGACGACCAAATTATAATAAACAATTGTTTTATGATTTTATTTATAAACATTTTTCTAATTTTAATTTTTCTAATTTAATTTTTTGTGGTGATTTTAATATAAATTTATTAGATAAGTTAGATTCTCATGCATTTTTTAATATTTTAAATCAATTAGGATTAATTAGTAGACTTTCTGACACACCAACACGTATTACTAATAAAATATCCACTCAAATTGATTTTTATTTTTATTTTTTTATTAATACTTTATTTGTTCCAGAATCTGTATCCGGTACTCTTTCAGCAGATATATCAGACCATTTACCTTTATTTTTTAATTTTTCTTCTAATTATTCATCTAATCAGCCTATCAAAACTAATTATTTATTAAAAAGAAATGTGTCTACGCAAAATATTATTAATTTTACTAATGATCTAGCTGCATATGATTGGTCTACAATGAAAAGCAGCAGTGATGTTAATAAAGCGTTTAATGTTTTTCTAGAAACTTTCAGTAATCTATATGATAAAAATTGCCCATTTATTTCACATATGATTAATAATAATTAAAAAAAAATTAATAATAATAGTATTATATAGATTAATAATAAAATTAAAAATGCTATTAAAAAAAAAAAAAAATTATATCGAGATTCTCTTACTTTGAAAAATACAGTAAGTATTAATAGATATAAGATATATAGAAACAAGGTAAATGCTATAATACGTAGACAAAATAATGCAGCTTATAAACAATTTTTTTGTAACAATAATTGTTCAGATATGTGGGTTAAAATTAAGAAATTAACTGATCATAAAAAATATAATACCATTCCCGATAATATCTGTTATGGTAATAATATATTTAGTAATTGTGAAAGAAAAAGTGCATTTAATAAGTTTTTTAGTTCAATAGCTACTGATCTACAAGATAAGTACTTACCAATAGTTAATAGTGAAAATAGATCATCCCACGAGAGATATTTAAAAAATCCTCAAAAAAATACATTTTATTTTTCACCTATATCTGCTAATGATATTTTGACAGCTATTGTGGATTGTAAATCTAAATCTTCATTAGATTTTTGTAACATTGACATGAATATAATCAAAATTGTTTTTAATTTTATTTTAGATCCACTAACATACATTTTTAACTTAATAATTTGTGACTCTACTATTCCAGATAATATGAAAATATCAGTAATAACCCCCCTTTTTAAAAAAAGGAAAACTAGATGATATTAATAACTATAGACCGATTTCCTTATTATCTCAATTTTCAAAGATTTTAGAGAAAATAATTTATAATAGATTTCTACATTTTATCGACAAACATAATTTATTATATGCTAAACAATATGGTTTTATTAGAAATTCTTCAACTTCGCACGCACTATATGATCACTATAATTTTATTGAATCTAACTTAGAAAGGAATAATAAAGTAGCCTCATTATTTCTAGATCTAAAAAAGGCATTCGATCTTGTAGATCATAAGATTCTATTAAACAAGTTAAAATATTATGGTTTTAGGGGCACTTCTAATCGTTTAATTGAGAGCTATCTGAAAGATCGAATGTTATCAACTAGAATAGATAATGAACTTTCTGAAAGAAATATCATTAATGTTGGGGTACCATAGGGATCCATTTTGGGACCCTTACTTTTTATTTTATATATAAATGATATCCATATGGCCTTACATAATTTAAATATTAATTTTGATCTTATACTTTTTGCTGACGATACTTCGGTTAGCATTAGTGAACCAAGTAATAAGATTCTATGTAATAGTTTAAATTTAGTTATTTTAAATTTACCTGAATGGTTCACTAATAATAGATTAATATTAAATATTGATAAAACAAAAGTATTACCTTACAAAGATGCTCATATTATTAAAGCTATATCTATTAATTCAACTAATATATGCTTAGTATCTAGTTATACTTTTCTTGGTGTTATTATAGATAATAATTAAAATTTTAAAGAAAATATAAGAAAAATACAATTGAAATTATCACATGTTATTTATATATTAAGAAAGCTAAGCTATTTACCTATATATAATTTAAAGCTACTTTATAATTCCTTGTTTTTGCCTCATATCATGTATTGTTTAGAAATTTGGGGAAATAATTTTAATAATAACCTTCAATGAATTTCAACTCTACAAAAAAAGGCTATTCGAATTGTAAATAAAAACATCTTTAAAATTGTCAATAATATTTTTATTTTGACTAATACTAACAATTTATTTTTAAGTTCTAATATATTAAAATTTAAAGATTTAATAATTTATAAAAATATTTTATTCATACATAATGTACATTTAAAGAAATGCCTAAGCAGAATTTCATTATTATTTCCTACATATAATAATATATACAAAAATACTTTTCATAATTTTAAATTACCTTATATAAAATCAAGCCGTCATCATAATTCATTATCATTTAAAGGCCCTAAATCATGGAATAATTTATGTTTAAATAATTTATTATTTAAAAAAATTTATATAAAAAACTTAAAAAAAATATTAAAAAAACATTTTTTATCAAAATATGAAAATTAATTAAACAATTGTAATCAATAATTATCTAATTTTTTTCTTTTTTTTATGGGTACTTTTTTTTTTACTATTTATTATATCTTTCAGTTTTTTAATTTTAGTTTTTATGTTGTATTTTTGTTTGGTTAGTAATTTCATTTCATTTATAGTTTGGTATTCAGAATTCAACTCGTTTCTGTGATTTTTTATATAACTTTATATATTTTTTTTTAAACTTGACTTATTGATACATATTTTTTATTCTTTACATCATTTATTTTAACTTGACTTATTGATACATATTTTGTATTCTTTACATTTTAATTATTTATATTTACATTTTTTACTCATGAGAATCTAACTTATCTAGAATATGATGATTGGGGAAGTCCTCGCAAAAACAAATTCATTTGTTTATTAACTTCTCCATTATTTCATGCTTTACAACATGAAATAATAAATCTGATTTATTTATTTATATATACTAATATAAATATGTACTTATATATTTTATTAAGTATATATATATATACTTAATTTATATATATATATATATATATATATATATATATATATATATATATATATATATATGTATATATATATACTTAACTATAGTATAACTAATTAATAACTTAATTAGTGTAAACTTATTTCTATATATACTTATATAAATATGTACTTATATATATTATTAAGAATATATATATATATATAATATATATACACGAAAGATTTTCCTTACGAAAATCTTTGTATACACATAGTGTCACACACACGCGCGTGTTTACGAAACACACTATTATACACATATATATATATATATATATATATATATATATATATATATATATATATATATATATATATATATATATATATATATATACACACTCATACATACACATATACATACGAAAGTATTCATCTATATCTATGGTTATATTTATTATATAATATTATTTATGAATCATTATTTGTTTTGGTTTATATTTATCGATATGATAAATATAAACACTTATTTAAACGAAAACCAAAGCCCAAACCCAACCCCAACCAAACCCAACCCACACCTAAACAGAATAATTAAACAGGATATTGCGAAGCAATATGACTGCAAATATTCTCAAAGGCATTGTCACCGAACCGATCCCTCCATATCCGCTTCATATCCTCATATCAAGATATGAGCTTAATTGGCCCGTATGCACCCAACAAACAAATATGATATTTATGTTTTAAATGCTAAAAGTATATATTTAGTAAGGAAAAGTTAATTATTATTGCATGTAATTTAATAGAGCAATGAAAAAATTGTTGTATGCAAACCAGGGTTCGAATGATTTAAATCATGATTTAAATCACGATTTAAATCAGCCTAAAAAAATCATGTTTTTTTTGATTTAAATCAATATTTCTCAAATATATTATATGATTATTAGATCATGATTTTTATAATATAATAATTATATTCATGATGGCATATAGGGATATAGGAGTCTATGTTATATCATAAATTATGATTCATAAACATCAAAGGAAAAATATATAATGATAAATAAATAAGAATGATGTATATCATAGACATTATTGGAGAAAAATATAATTTAATTTTGTTCTATATAATCCAAAAAAGATTGGTGCATTAAAAATTAAGATAGACTCGGAGTTATTAAGCTACAAAGCTTGTATTTATGGATTTAGACTGACATCGGCCACCAATATATCACGTGACTAACCGAGTGTTCAAGTAAACAATGCATATAGGGCTTATATAATAGAATATTAATATATAAACATACGGTATTATAATATGTATGTATATATAAAACACGAATTCACTACTCGGTGAATAATTTGCTGAGAAATATAACGCCATCCGCAAAATGTTTATTTGAACTTATAGTTTGACACGTGACTTATTAAGGGCCGATGTCAGTATTCATCGTATTTATGTACAAATATTATAATATAAAGTCATTTATTTAAATAAATATCAAAAACGTTGTTTTGGTGAAAATAATTTGTTATTTAATTATTTTTTTTATAATACTATTCTATGATTTATTTTGTAATATATGTAATCAAATTATTTATGAAAACAGTCTAGAAATAACATAAAAGTGGTTTATATATATTCATTATATATGATATATAATGTGTTCATATATATTCAAATGCTGTATTCTCAGAATAATTATTTTGCGCTAGGTATGTGTATATAAAAGAATGATTATCAAAAACTATTATATGTATTCTACTAATTTTTATTCCATTATATAAATAACATATATATGAATACTAATACAGAAGACATTTTCTAAATTTGTATGTGTATAATTGCAAAAAATAACAATTTCTATAGAAATTTTGTAAATTAAAAAATTAAAATGTGTGCATTTATATATATTATATATATTATAAAAATTACATTTAGTAATACCATGTGTATACATTTAATGAATAGAATACAAAAAAAATAGCTCAATTCAATGAATAGAATTATGCAAATATAGATTTCTATAGACCCATTATTTGCTATCTCTATACATAGAGAGGCGGGCATTGTGTGACATCCCCTTAATAGAATAATTATTTGAATATAATTCTAGTTAATAAAGTAGTTAGTATAATATAAAAACACTAGTAATTACATAATAATTAATTGTATGTTACATTATGCAACAGCATAAAATATAATGTATAAATTAATTTAGATAATTTAAGACATACACAATATCACATTTTTATTATAATATAATTGTATTTATTTATATATCTTTACTTATATTTTATAGAAAATT
This sequence comes from Osedax fenrisi, assembly GCA_964019155.1. Classification (NCBI taxonomy): domain Eukaryota; kingdom Metazoa; phylum Annelida; class Polychaeta; order Sabellida; family Siboglinidae; genus Osedax; species Osedax fenrisi. The sequence goes on from OZ025246.1 coordinate 21,541,551, forward strand.
AATATTTATATAATAATTTTATAAATTTAAATATACATTAATAGCTATTTAAATTTCTAATAGTCTATTAGCTGTAGAAAAATGATTTATTCAATTTTTGTAATTTATTAAACATCTATTTATTATATTATTTTACAATTTAAATATTATTTGCATTAAAATCAAATAAATCGATTTAAATCAAATAAATCGGATTTTTTTGATTTTTTTAAAAAAATCGGATTTTTTTCGAACCCTGATGCAAACAGAGCCGAACCTAAATCTATTTCAGTGATTTCGATACTACTGCTAGCAGCGGCTGGGGATATTACTAAATTACGTTGCATGCATGGGAGTGTTATATCTTTGTTTCGCAAAATCTTTGATATAACTATGTATATTTATAAATAGCACGTAACAACTGATATATTTATATATTGACATTGCAATGTTATATAATAATATAGCCAATGTATATACCAAAGATTTTGCGAAGCAAAGATATAACACTCCCTATGCATGCAACGTAATTTAGTAATATCCCCAGCCGCTGCTAGCAGTAGTATCGAAATCACTGAAATAGATTTAGGTTCGGCTCTGTTTTCATACAACAATGTTTTCATTGCTCTATTAAATTACATGCAATATAAATTAGCTTTTACTCACTAAATATATACTTATAGCATTTAAAACATAAATATCATATTTGTTTGTTATATATTAGTAATGAACACTTAGTTTTCATCATATAAATATTAATTTGAAGCATATTATTTAACATTTTAAAAGTGTATAGTTAAATACGAATTTACATTATAAACAACGCATAGTTCCTAAAAGTAACCCGCTATAGGTGGCACCAGGGTATTTTGTATACAAATTCGAATTACACGATTTCGCGTAAGTGTTATATCTTTCCTTCGGAAAATCTTTGTATATACTATATAGCTATGTGTATCATGCTATATAGTAATATAAATGCTAATAATAATACAAATTAAACACATACACATATATATATATATATATATATATATATATATATATATATATATATATATATATATATATATATATATATACATCTATTTACAGCTATTTCCAAAATTTACAAAATAAAGCTATTTATATAATAAAATATTAGAAATATATATTATTATAAATTTCACTAAAAATAGCTCAAGCTAGATTTTAACTCGTGACTTTCTGCTTAGAGACCTTCTGCCTTCGAACCACTGAGCCATAACACATATTATTATTATACAATTTATTTTCCAATTTAAAAAACATTTATGTAATTACTATTATTATTCATTAGTACTGGATAACATATTGATGGCTTATAGTATTATATATATATCATATATTGATTCTACTTGAAATTAAATGGACATTCCAAAACTATATCGATCTCTTGCGTACGTAACATATTCGAATTATAATCGAGTATGTTATGATAGTATAATTGTAATTTAATTATAAAACAATTATTTATTTACATATATATATATAATATGATGTGTCTATATATATATATATATATATATATATATATATATATATATATATATATATATATATATATATAATTATTTTAATCCTATAAGGTTATAATATATTATATATACGCGTATACGTATATGCGTATATATATATATATATATATATATATATAATATATATATATTATATATATATAATTATAATGTATTATATCTATTTATAATATCTTTATAATATCTATTTATGTATTATATCTATATTTAATCGCGTATGAATATATAAATTATATTGAAAATCATTTAAATGCATCACTAATCACTGAATGTAAATGGCGTATAACGAACTGATTGTGCGCGCGCAGAATTTGCATGTGCATGTCCTTTCATAGATACACTGCAGTTCGAGAATACTAATGATCTGTATATTTTTGTACTTTATATATCTATTTTATATATCCGTCAAACTTTTATCTTTACATTTTTTTATAAAGACATTTTTTTTTGATATACATGTTTGCATACCTGTTTTAGATGTATATGGATAACAGTTAGTACCGGAGGTGCTAAGCTGGAATTGTCAAAGTTAGGGGTTAATATAACTACGATAGAAGTAATTAAAGAGAGTTTGCAAGAAGGTTATCTTTTGATTAGAAATAAAAGTGAGATTATTTATGAATTGATGGGTACTAATCAGGAGCAGAATGAGACTTCTATGGAGTTTTCAGATAAATTATTAAAATTAGGTAGAGAATTAAAATAAGTAGACAATCAGTGGGGGGAGATTTTTTTAGAGAGTCTTAGGAGAAACTTAATTTATATCATATTAAGGCAGGGTATATGTAGTTTGGGGAAGGCTATTTCTTTTAAGGAGTTGAGGAAATGTATTGTTAGTTGTGAGGAAGTATAGAAGACGGATACATATGAGAGTTATGGTGTTAAGGCTGTGTTAACTATGCTAGAGAGGTTCGATTCTATCGATGTAATATATTAGGTCATATAAGTAGTACTTGTAGAGTAGATATAAAAGAGAAAAAATCGATAAGTGGGTCGAAGGGATTGTAGATAACCATCGGTAGATTGATGCTTATGTTAGGAAAGTAGGATATATAGAGGATAGTAAGATAGAATGTTTGATTGATACGAGTAATCAAGTATCTATTATCCATTTAGTTTCTTAAATAAAATATAAAAATGGGGAAACCTAAACACGGCAAATTGTGAAAATGTAAAGGATTTAGACGAAGAAAAGATAATGGCAGTTAGGAAATGGCCGAGCCCAGATACTGTAAAGGAATTAAGATATTGAATGGGTTTTGTAGCGTATATGCTAGTATACTATAGTACATGCATGACATATTTCAAAACTATGACAATTCCATTACAAAAGTTTAAATTAGATATAATTAATTAAATGGGGTATCTATCTTATATGATAGATATACCCTATAGGGTAGAGTACAGAACAAATATAAAACGTAGTAAGTGAATTATATAATTTAAAATGTTATAAATGTAAATTTAAAATAAAATTAGAAGGGGTATATGTAGCAGACTAACGTCTTCTATATTTTTAATATAGTTATTTTTATGTATATATTATATATTTTTGTTTAGTTATTTTGTTGTTGTGTATTATGTAATAATTATAAAAGTATAAATGTTGATTTCGTATATATTGATTTTTGTGTTTTTTTTTATTTTAATATTATTTAGTTTATTTTAATATAATTGGTTGGACCAATGAACTGTCACGTTGCAGTAATATAATCTGAATTATATTAGATTATATTAACACATAAATACATATATATAGAACTATTAAAACCTTTAGCTTGTTGAGTCTCAGTTAATTTTCTCTTTGCCCAATCAACGATGATAAATCTTCCTGTATTATATTTTGATAGGTGTGGTGATGGTGATAGTGTCAGTGATGGTGATAGTGGTGATGGTAATAGTGGTAGTAATGGTGATAGTGTCAGTGATGGTGATAGTGGTGATGGTAATGGTGGTAGTGATGGTGATAGTGGTGATGGTAATAATGTTAGTGATGGTGGTAGTGGAGGTGTTAGTATTAGTGTTAGTAACGGTGATAGTGTCAGTGATGGTGATAGTGGTGATGGTAATAGTGGTAGTAATAGTGATAGTGTCAGTGATGGTGATAGTGGTGATGGTAATGGTGGTAGTGATGGTGTTAGTCATGGAGGTGTTAGTGTTAGTGTTGGTGGTTAATTTATCTTTAATACAGGGTTCCATTATTTTTGGTGATGGTAATAGTGGTAGTAATGGTGATAGTGTCAATGATGGTGATAGTGGTGATGGTAATAGTGGTAGTAATGGTGATAGTGTCAGTGATGGTGATAGTGGTAGTAATGGTGATAGTGGTGATGGTAATAGTGGTAGTAATGGTGATAGTGTCAGTGATGGTGATAGTGGTGATGGTAATGGTGGTAGTGATGGTGTTAGTCATGGAGGTGTTAGTGTTAGTGTTGGTGGTTAATTTATCTTTAATACAGGGTTCCATTATTTTTGGTGATGGTAATAGTGGTAGTAATGGTGATAGTGTCAATGATGGTGATAGTGGTGATGGTAATAGTGGTAGTAATGGTGATAGTGTCAGTGATGGTGATAGTGGTAGTAATGGTGATAGTGGTGATGGTAATAGTGGTAGTAATGGTGATAGTGTCAGTGATGGTGATAGTGGTGATGGTAATGGTGGTAGTGATGGTGTTAGTCATGGAGGTGTTAGTGTTAGTGTTGGTGGTTAATTTATCTTTAATACAGGGTTCCATTATTTTTGGTGATGGTAATAGTGGTAGTAATGGTGATAGTGTCAATGATGGTGATAGTGGTGATGGTAATAGTGGTAGTAATGGTGATAGTGTCAGTGATGGTGATAGTGTCAGTAATGGTGATAGTGTCAGTGATGGTGATAGTGGTGATGGTAATAATGTTAGTGATGGTGACAGTGGAGGTGTTAGTATTAGTGTTGTGTTAGTAATGGTGATAGTGTCAGTGATGGTGATAGTGGTGATGGTAATAGTGGTAGTGATGGTGATAGTGGTGATGGTAATAGTGGTAGTAATGGTGATAGTGTCAGTGATGGTGATAGTGGTAGTAATGGTGATAGTGGTGATGGTAATAGTGGTAGTAATGGTGATAGTGTCAGTGATGGTGATAGTGGTGATGGTAATAGTGGTAGTAATGGTGATAGTGTCAGTGATGGTGATAGTGGTGATGGTAATAATGTTAGTGATGGTGGTAGTGGAGGTGTTAGTATTAGTTTTGTGTTAGTAATGGTGATAGTGTCAGTGATGGTGACAGTGGTGTTGGTAATAGTGGTAGTGATGGTGACAGTGGAGGTGTTAGTATTAGTGTTGGTGGTTAATTTATCTTTAATACAGGGTTCTATTATTTTTGGTAAACACCTTTTTTACTGGGAAAAATGGCAACAAAAAGAGTCAAAAACCTATCTCTACCATGTTAATTTAAGGTAAAAACTGGTAATAACCGGTAAAAACTGGGAATAATCTAATACTCCTAAAATATACCTTTAAAAAAATGTTATATTGAAATTAAAAATAATATTGATTTAATTATATATAAATGTTATGGATAATTAATCTAGCAGTTTTATTTAAAAATGTGACCAAACATTTGATCACTCTGATTTAATTATGCCATTATAGTAAATTTATTAAAAAATATCCAAACTGGATTTTGAGGTCTGCCACCCATCCATATTGTAAAATTAACAAGTTGATGTAATAGGATACATTTTAAAAATGAAATAAAATAATACTGTGTTATATTTCATAAAAGTACACAATGAAAATATTACTAAATATATATTATTGAATTATTTACTCATTTATTTAAATTTCAATATCATATTATTTATTTTTTTAAATTGTTCTTTAATTTATTAAAGTAATAAAGTCAGAATTAATAAAGGTTGTTTTTAAAAAAATATAAAAAATCTTATAATTATGATTTTAATGTATATTGTTTAGCTTTATAATTGTATATTATCTATTATATATAAAATCTATAAATAATATATAATTATAAATTATATAGACAATAGTAGATTTAATAATATAGGTAATATTATATTTAATTATATAGACATAACTAGGTTTTTACCTGACAGGGTATTACCGTGGTTATACCATAGGATGTAATAACCTATGAAACACTACTTTAATTACATACATAGGATTTATTACCATAGGCATATGGATACATATATATATATATATACACTTAAAGACATATACAATCATATCATATAATATCCACAATCACACACATTTTATTAATTTTATCAAATTTACTAGATTATTATTTATAATATTCCAGAATATTTTACATTTCTGTAAATTTGTCAACAATAAAATTTAAGATAAATTAAGTTTTTTTTGCATTTGCATTAATATTATTTTCTAATAATATAATAAATATAATTAAAACATGTTTAATTATAACTATAAATGGATACATTTATTTAAAAAAATAAATTCTATTAAACATCATTGATTTTAACAAAAACTCATATAAAATGGTGAACAACTTTTATGAGATCATATGATACATTTTATTTTTTATTTTTTACATAATAATAATAATCAATTTCAATTAGTTACCGTATATAAAACTAATGTTTTTTTTTAATATGTTAGAATATTAAAAACAAAAAATCTAATGATATAATTCACATAAACTACATATATTACAGACGTTCTAAAAATAAAATGTATGTATCTTAATTATTTCTATGGAAAATAAACATTTGTGTAATGTAAAGATAATTTACCTATCATTTCTCATTCAAATTTTGACACCAGATGTGTGGACAATAAACATCCAAATTTAAAAAAATTAAATAGTTTTATATACACATGCATAGGTTCCCGCATACGAATTTGTAACAATATCTATAATGGATAAATTATATATATTCTGTAGCTCCAAAACGAACACATACTACATACTACAGAAGAAAAATAAACTGACTTACCTTTAAACACAGGTCCATTAATAAACTCTAAATATTATACATACTGCAATATATACTAAACTTCCTATATACATCAAAGAATTAAGTTAAGTTAATTTAACCATAGAATTAACTTGAGGTCAAACAATATAATTTGAGAACACAATTAATCGACTAACTACTCATCTCACTGGAATAAACTCCACAGGATAATAATAACGAAAAAAACTTTATTAAACAAATCTAAAAATAAACTACATAGATATTTGAACTGGACTAACTATATTTATTAACTGCACTTTAATTATTATCAGTATTGTATTTTATTAATTTTTTATTATGGATATCGCCATAACATTAGAAATCACTTCCGAAAAATATATTATATATTTTGTAATTTGGTTTATTTCATAATACAATAGAGAATATAAATAAAGATGTTTATATAAATTTTACTATATTAATATAAATATATAAAATTATATGAAAATGTTTAAAACATAGTAAATAGTAAAATTATTGAATAAATTATAATTACTATAGATTATATTTTTATCTATCTATAAATCATCTATACATGGTATATACACATATACAAATTAACACATACATATACATGTATATAACTATTAAAAACTATAGCTTGTTTAGGATCAGTGAATTTCTTAGAAATAGCCCTACCAATTATGATAACTCTGCTTATATTAGTAGGAGTGGTTGCAATAAATGTTGATAGTAGTTGTGGTGGATAACGTGTCAGTGGTGATGGTATTGGTGTTTGCAATAGTACTAGAGATGGTGGAATTAGTAGTAGTATTTGTGGTGGTGATGAATGTATCTTTACTTTTCTAAATAAACATACTTAAACATAAATAATTCAATTTATATGCACACAAACGCATACATATATATATTTATACACTAACAGATACATATACTTAATTCACATCATATCCACATCCATATACATATACATGAATACAATCATACACATATACACTAGGAGTGATATTATGAATCAGATCATTAGTTCACATATCAGAGTAATTAGATATTATGTTTATGATTATTGGTAATACAAATATATGTTAGTTCAATATTGGTAATAAAGGTGAAAGTTTAAAAAAAATAAAATTTATGATAAATATTAATCCCACAATTTTGCAATGCATGCACAATTGCAATGTTTATGTTTATTAACAAATTTATTTGAATTTAATGGAATATCATTATAATTACTGTATATTTGATATAATACATAGAACTATCATATTTACTGGGCATGAAAGCCTATACACTCGTATACAAACACGTACACCCAAACATTCACACATACACACAAACAAATACACATTCAAAAACACACACCCATACTTACACATACACTCAAACACATATATATATATATATATATATATATATATATATATTCGTTTTCACACATACACACACCTTATCTAGAGGTTCCGTAAAATGCTGACACAGCTTTAAGAAAGTACGTCTCTACCACAAATTGTATGAATGCGTAGCCTATCTTTTTACATCATTTAACTGTGAAAATAGGTATTATTAAATAAAAGTAATAATGGAGATGCTGAATTCAACAACTACATATATAAATGATTATTAATGAATATATAATATACTTGATAATCATTAACTAGGCCAACATAACAGTATAAACACACCCATAAACATGCATTTACACATGTGTATAACTATTAAAACCTGTAGCTTATTGAGTCATTATTAACATTCTCTTACACACATCTTTATCAATGACAATAAAATTAGAATCATATTTAAAAATTTCTGGAGAATTAGCTAAATATTCAGTAATTGAAGTAATTAAATCTATATACTACATATTATATGTATATATATATATATATATATATATATATATATATATATATATATATATATGTATATATATATATATACTAGTTATAAATACATATTTTTAAATTATTAAATACTAGGTTTTTTTTATAATCACAACATTTTAATAAGTTTATAATTCTATCTAAATAAAAAATATATTCTTATTTCGATATTTGTATGATATACTATATGTAATCTAAATATTCATATACAAGCATCAATAATTATTATAATTAAAAATATAAGTTGGATTACGAAAAGATGGTTGACATTTATTACGATTTCATATAATCACATCAGTGAATACACGATGTTAATGATATATATATATATATATATATATTTGTATGTATAAATAAATGATCGGCTCTCGTTAAAACCATGAATGCCTTAACATGAGAGCGGCTTCAAAGGGACATTAGAGCCATATATGGTTATAAGTGAAAACTTCATCTAAGTTCCTGGATGGGATGAAAGGACTCCACCAAATAAAAATAACAACAACAATATATATATATAAATATATATATATATATATATATATATATATATAGAAAAATCCCTTTCATCCCATCCATGAACTTATATGACGTTTTCACTTATAACCATATATGGGTCTAATATTCCTTAAAGCCGTTCTCATGTTAATGTATCCATGTTTTAACGAGATCCAATCATTTATTTATACACAATTATATAAATTCACTGCTAAATAATATTTTAAGACCCATTTTAATTGTCCGGACGAGGCTCGAACTCGCGTCCTACAACTTATGTAACACATTCCATTATACCGACATATCATGTTCCATTATACCATACTATCACGTTCCATTATACCGTAATATCATGTTCCATTATACCATACTATCAAGTTCCATTATACCGTACTATCACGTTCCATCATATTGTACTATCACATTACAGCATACCGTACTATCACGTTCCATAACATCGTACTATCACGTTACAGCATACCGTACTATCATGTTCCATTATAACGTACTACAACCGTACTACTGTCGCGTTCCAGAATAACGTATTATAACCATATATCCACATCTTGGTACGATTCCAGAAACCATACTGGCACATTCCTGCACGGTTATTCCAGAACTATGCAGCATATTTTATAACAATTTTACTGGAATTTTTGTGCCGGGAATTGTGAGTGAGGTAATGGAACGTACTAAAATTAGCAATACTCGTCGAGCATGCTAGTGTACCAATATTTTACCAATCGTTGCCGGTGGTTCATATTCTCATAAATAATATACATTATATTGGGTTAATTATTATTTATTATCTTAATATATATAACTATTGTTAATAATTATATTAATTAATATATTATAATATTTACATATATCAATATAATTAATGGATTAATCAAAATAATATTCTTATTTATAAAAAATACTATTTGACATTTAAAAAATAATATTAAAATACATTAATATTATTTTAATACATTTTTATTATAAATGTAATACTTAATTAATTATATTATTATTATGTTAATACTATTAACAAATAATTAATATTTGTCAGTCTAATTGTTATTAATATTCAATATATATATATCATTGTTATAAAGACATATTTATATAATATTAGAAATAGTATAAGTTGGATCAGAAAATATTGTTCATATTTATGTAGGATCTCCTATGCCTAAACCATAGATTTAGAGTACCATATATAGCGAATTTTCTATTTGTTCAACATAAATTATTTCTAGCTGCCGCCATTTTGTAGGTCTCTAGGAAACATATATATGTAAAAATATATATTATTTTAAAAACTATATTTAAAATGTTATTTATATGTTATTTATAAGTTAATACAATGTTTAATTATGTAATAAATTACAAATATATGTATTACTAAATAGTTGTTATTAATAGTAATTAAGCTAATGTACTTATAGTATTCACAGATTCGTTTTATACTCAAATAAAGTAATAATTTCAAAAATATGTTTATAATATTTATTAAAATTGTATGTATTTAAATTGAAGTTTAATTATGTAATACATTACAAATATATGAATTAATAAATCGATGCTATTAATATTAATTAAGCTAATATAAATATATTATTTACAGGTTATTTATACTCGAATAAAGTAAAAATTTCACAAATATATATAAAATATTTATTAAAATGTAAAGTTCCGATAATTATTATTATAATAATATATTAAAGAAATAAAAATTAGTGTTCCAATGTTATATTAAGAGTATATCTTTACAATATTTGTAATTATAATATATTAAATAAATGATAAATATACATTTTAAAATAATAAAACACTATGCATATCATGTATACAGTATATAATATACTATATGATATACATAAATTAATATATTTTACATATATAACTAAATCGTAAAAAATTACAATTCGTAAAATTGTAATTTATTATATTGATAAACTTTGATTATAATCAAATATATTATTCTATGTAATTTAAATATTACATAAAATAATATATTAAATAAATAATAATATAAGTTATAATAATTATAAAAAATATGATAATATAGATAATAATATAATAAAAATTATAAATATATATTATTCATTATTAAATAATATTAATTTTGTAAACAAAAATTCTTATACATCTCATAATCTTCTTATCGATTATTTCCATATCCACTTGGTGTATTCTTATTTTAATAAACATTTATATATTTTTAATTAAAATTATTCTGGTTCTATATACCAGGCTCATAAGATGTATAAGAATGATTAATAGTCTTTATAAATCCAATATATGAAGCTCCTAATCACTGGACTTTTATGTTACCTATATTATATGATGTAAGTTTATTATACGGGTGTCGTATTAGTCATTGATATTAACTCAGTCGTGTTAATTAAAGGCATCTTTTAATGAAGTTGATAGTATGAAGTAACGTGACAGTTAGTTGTGCTGGAAGGTGATAGTATGATATAATGTAACGTGACATTACGTTGTATAAGAAGGTGACATTACGATATGATGTTACGTGACAGTATGTTGTGCTAGAGGGGACAGCATGATATGATGTAACGTGACAGTACGGTGATCTGAAAGTATGATATGATGTAACATGACATTACAATATGATGTAACGTGACAGTAGGGTGGTCTGAAAGTATGAAATGATACATATGGGACTGTTGCACGTAACAAATACTTAGTGTGTGTGTGTGTGTGCGTGCACGCGTGTATGTTTGGGTATATGTAACCATCGATGTATACATACTATGTAACATATATAACATATACCTATGTGATACATATACTATTATATAATTATATAAGTAAAGAATAAAAAATAAATGCCTATGTACATTGTATATTTAATATAGGGTTACATAATAGGGTTACATTAATATAGGGTTATACCTACAAGGTATATTCATATGTGTATTTATTTTATACATATATTATATTTATATAGATGTTATTATTTCAGAATATTTTTGATTGTGCAATATAGCGTAACTGTTACATTTGATTGACACATATAGACAACGCAACTTACTTGAACTTTGAAAAGTATCGGCGGCCAATATGAGCATTCGAATGCTATATTATATATAATTTACATATAATTTACGTAAACTCGTAGATATATACTATAGTATATTTATAAATTTAATAATAACATTAATGTGATGTATCATATGTCTTCGTTAACATTAATTAAGAGTATAATTAGATTTTAATTTTCCGAAAATATACTTTATAATTTAGGTTTTATATTTTACATAATAACATATAATATATGTGATATATATTTTTATAATATTTATACTTATTTACATACTTAGTATATACAGTGATGGGCACGATCGTTTGAAAATGATCGACGATCGAAGATCGTTAGAAAATAATCGACGATCGAAAGCAAGAAATAACAAAATAGTGGATATAATAATAACTTTTATTTATGAAAATGTTGAAATACGATCAAATTTATAATAAAATAATATTAATATTATATTAATATATTAAATATAATGAATTTGCTTTCAATATATTGATCTATAGAATTACAATGCAAAGTTAGTAACATTTAATTTATTGCGTTTCGGTTTATTTATATTGCTAGCAATACTAAACATTCTTTCCACCGGCGCGGATGATGGGAGTATAGAATTGTATTTTATGAATAACATTTTTATAATAGGATAATTATTTAGCATATCTAAATTAGTATTTTACTATTTATATAATTAAGTATTTCTATTTCTACCGTTGATTTAAAAGTGGATGGTCCATTATCATCAATAACATAGAATAAAAATTGTATTAGACATCAATGTCACCATGTACAAATTAATTATTTTATTGTATATAGAAGAATGCTACTAACCTATTATTATGTTAGTTCAATATTACAACTTATATTTAATTACTAATTTGTTTATCTTAAGTGAGCGATGATAATGCTCAATAGGGGATTACACTGAATATGTGTATCCTGACATTTCGTCACATATGTAAAACCATTAAATTATTATCCTTATAAAAATATAAATTTCTAAAACGAAATAATTGTCATACTCTCCACAATCTATATAGATAATAAACCTACTAACAGGTGTTACAACGATATAGCAGATATATTGAAAATAGCAGCTGGTAAATTATTGGATAAAGTAAGGAATACAAAACAATCCTAGATAACGAATACATTTCTTGACTTATGCCATAAAATAAAATGATTAAAACCATTATATAAAATTAACGGAATATTCTTAATATATCGTTGTAACACCTGTTAGTAGGTTTATTATCTATATAGATTGTGGAGAGTATAAACATTATTTCGTTTTGGAAATTTATATTTTTATAAGGATAATAATTTAATGTTTTTACATATGTGACGAAATGTCAGGATACATATATTCAGTGTAATCCCCTATTGAGCATTATCATCGCTCACTTACAGATAAACAAATTAGTAATTAAATATAAGTTTGAATGTAATATTGAACTAACATAATAATAGGTTAGTAGCATTCTTCTATATACAATAAAATAATTAATTTGTACATGGTGACAGTGATGTCTAATACAATTTTTCAGTATTGATTATCATACTAAAAATTATATTTTGAAATATTGTTTCAAATAGTTACTATCATACTATGATAGTATCATAGTAACTATTTGAAACAATATTTCAAAATATAATTTTTAGTATGATAATCAATACTGAAAAATTGTATTAGACATCACTGTCACCATGTACAAATTAATTATTTTAGTAACTATGATAGTGGTTGTGGTTCATAACCGGCGCCAAAAATATATGACTAATAGTTTATTCGATATCGCAGCTCACGCTTTCGGAGTTGAAACGTATATATATTGAGAGAGATACGTACTTTATATACACATACACATACACACACACACACACACACACACATACACACACACACATTTATTCACGAGTTTTTTAACAAAGGAATTATGACTATAGTTATATATGGAATCATAGGTTTATAGTTTACCTTAGGCTAGATATAGCAATAACGATCTAGGTCAAATACTATCTATATATTATGACACGTCTATATCTAGAGGCGGGATCCCTTTGGTATCTTGAGACTCAAGTCTCAATTGCGAAAGCGCGCGCTCCGATATTGAATAAAGTATTAATCATAGATTTTTTGGCGCCGGTTATGAACGTGTTCCATGATAGTTACTATGATAGTTACTATGATAGTTACTATGATAGTAACTATCATTATGATAATGATAATCATAGTTACTTACTAATAAGTTACTATGAGAGACGATCAAAAAGGACGAGTTGAGGGTTAAATGTTATATTTGAAATACGAGTTAATAGTATATATATATATATATATATATATATATATATATATATATATATATATATATATATATATATTTTGTATTGATATTTGTGGGTTATTTGCATTGACTTGTATTGGGTAGACAAGTAGGTATTGCCTAGTCACCGGTTTGAGCACAAGATTTAGAGTACCATAGAATCTATGATAGATAGCGCATTCGCGAGAATTGATTATACAGTGTAATAATTTATACGGATGGGGTACGGGGTCCGCACATTGAAAAATGAAATATCCGCACATGCAACGCCCGCAATACTAAAACCCACAGCCAAATATATTAGTCATAATTCGATGAATGGCGAAATGCAGCTCGGCCCACAAATCCTTTAAGGGCGGTGGGTGTGGGGGTGGGCGGGCGGGGTAGTCGTATTTTTACTATTTTTACCATTTACTCTTCGTATTAATTATATCTATATATAGGTCAGATCTCGTATCCTCGATGCGCATTCAAAAATTAAAACTTAACCTAACCTAACCACAACAGTGACAATATACTTTTTTAGGTTCACTCGAGAAGTAATGCAGCTAAAAAAACCACCAAAAATTAAAACTTAACCCACCTAACCACAACAGTGTAAATATACATTTATATGTTAACTCTGGAAGTAATGCAGCTAAAAAAACCACCAACAATTAAAACTTAACCCAACCTAACCACAACAGTGTAAATATACATTTATATGTTAACTCGGGAAGTAATGCAGCTAAAAAAACCACCAAAAATTAAAACTTAACCCAACCTAACCACAACAGTGTAAATATACATTTATATGTTAACTCGGGAAGTAATGCAGCTAAAAAAACCACCAAAAACGATACCACGTAGGTATTCTTACATCAGCATATAGCGTATGCCCATATATATACATATACGAATATCCCTACCAATCTGGGTTTATTCCACACATTGTTATTGTCGACTAATTAACACACGCATCTCTGCAATGTGAGCGCACGCAATACCGCATTTTTAGTATTGCGGGCGTTGCATGTGCGGATATTTCATTTTAATGTGCGGATTTCGTCCAGCTACCAATTTATACACCAATGGAGAATCGGACAACATCTTGAAGGACTCTAGCAACCGATTGTACATTAAATTTAATAATAAATCCATTTAAGATATTATTATGCATTGTTGTATCGTGAATTTTTGTACTTACAATTAAACACAAATTGTACCAGAAATATGATTAAATAGTTAAATATATAACTATTACAAAATATATATATATATATATATATATATATATATATATAATATATATATATATATATATATATATATAATATATATATATATATATATATATATATATATATATTATATATATATATGATCTATAGGTACAATAAATAGTATTTAATTACATTTTTAATTATTATTAAAAATATTATTTAAATAATATTTTCCTTTTTTGGAATATTATAAATAATATTTAAAATTTTTAAATATATTCATATATCAACATATAGTTTTACAATATATAACTTATACATTATATTATAATATTTATTACTGATTAAGTATTATTAATATATAATATTAAATATTTCATATGTATATATTTAATATAATATTATTATTTTCATAATATTTAATATTTCATATGTATATATTTAATATAATATTATTTTTTTCATAATATTTAATATTTCATATGTATATATAATATATTATATTAATATATAATATAATATTATTGTTTAGTATTAAGTATTATATATATATAATCAATATATAATTATAATTCTTTTAATGCATGTTAAACTATATTTGTACTAATACTTTCAGACCACCGTACACGTTATATCATATCATGCTGTCCCCTCTAGCACAACGTACTATCATGTTACATCATATCATACTTTCAGACCACCGTACTGTCACGTTAAATCATATCATGCTGTCCCATCTAGCACAACGTAATATCACGTTACATCATATCATACTTTCAGACCACGTACTGTCACATTACATCATATTGTAATGTCATGTTACATCATATCATACTTTCAGACCACCGTACTGTCACGTTACATCATATCATGTTGTCCACTCTAGCACAATATACTGTCACGTAACATCATATCGTAATGTCACCTTCCAGTAAAACGTAATGTCATGTTACATCATATCATACTATCACCTTCCAGCATAACTGTCACGTTACTTCGCACTATCAACTTCATTAAAAGATGCCTTTAATTAACACGACTGAGTTAATATCAATGACTAATATAACACCCGTATAATAAACTTACATCATATAATATAGGTAACATAAAAGTCCAGTCATTAGGAGCTTCATATATTGCATTTATAAATACTATTAAGGCCGCGCAACACCCTGATATTGAAAATAAAATATTATTTTTTTAAATATTTTTTATATAATATTCATAATATTTGATTATTTCTCTTTAAAATGGTATATCGGACAGTCCATAAAAGTATTTAAAAGTGACATAAATAAGCATTTATAAATACGAGCTCGAAAAATAGTTCATATAAATATGATATTTTTTTCTAATCTCGATGAACACAAAATTCAAATAATTAGTTTACGTTTTTATTATAATTTCTATGAAATAATAACGAATTTGAATATTTTAAAAACTATAATAATAAGTATAGATGTCGCTACATGATTTAATATTTAAAATCGGTTAAATTTATAGCCAATGGGTTGTTAGAGCATTCAATTACGACGTTTATAAATACAAATAATTTCTTTTACTATTTGATTTCGCTGCTACAAGTCACGTTTTAATTTGTATCATGCCTCAAATTTCTAAACGTGCTAGAAATGCACGGTTTAGGGAAATAGTAAATCAGGTTTATATATATATTATATTAAAAATAATATATAAATTATTATTATTTGCTAGGATATAACACATTTAATTTGATAAAATATTATAATTTTCATCGACCATTGAAAAAAAAATAAACGTCATAATTGTCTTCAATTTATAACTAATTAAAATTATATAGCTATACTAATATACTATAACTATCCTAATATTCAAATATGTATAATATAATAAGATTATATAACTAATTTTTTATTACAATATTCTAATATAGTTATAATATCGTTATTTACTGATTATATACTACATATTTATAATATAATTTTATTATATATGATATTTATCATTATTTATTATGTATTATTATATTATTTACTCATTATCTATGTTATTCTTTGAAAATAAAAGCTTCCTTATTGTCTGCAAACATTTTACAAATGTAATATTATATTTTAACATTCATAACATACATATATTATTTTAAAAAATACAAATATTGTATAAAACATAGTATATATTCATGTACAAATTATACATAATATTTTAGAATGCGAGAGATAGCCTGCCTTCCTCTGAACTTCCTCTGCAACCTACGGAAGATATTGCACTAGTCGATATGGTTAGTTATATATTATATACCTAAAATTAATACATTATATACGTATATATATATTATATTTTCTACATTACTTTCTACACATTTTTTACAAATTTATAATATATTTATTTGTATAATCTAGTTATATATTACATACCTAAAATTAATACATGATATACATATATATATTTTCTACATTACTTTCTACACATTTTTTACAAATTTATAATATATGTATTTGTGTATTCTAGTTATATATTACATACCTAAAATTAATACATGATATACGTATATATATATATATTATATTTTCTACATTACTTTCTACACATTTTTTACAAATTTATAATATATGTATTTGTGTATTCTAGTTATATATTACATACCTAAAATTAATACATGATATACGTATATATATATTATATTTTCTACATTACTTTCTACACATTTTTTACAAATTTATAATATATGTATTTGTGTATTCTAGTTATATATTACATACCTAAAATTAATACATGATATACGTATATATATATATTATATTTTCTACATTACTTTCTACACATTTTTTACAAATTTATAATATATGTATTTGTGTATTCTAGTTATATATTACATACCTAAAATTAATACATGATATACGTATATATATATATTATATTTTCTACATTACTTTCTACAAATTTTTTACAAATTTATAATATATGTATTTGTGTATTCTAGTTATATATTACATACCTAAAATTAATACATGATATACGTATATATATATATTATATTTTCTACATTACTTTCTACACATTTTTTACAAATTTATAATATATGTATTTGTGTATTCTAGTTATATATTACATACCTAAAATTAATACATGATATACGTATATATATATATTATATTTTCTACATTACTTTCTACACATTTTTTACAAATTTATAATATATGTATTTGTGTATTCTAGTTATATATTACATACCTAAAATTAATACATGATATACGTATATATATATTATATTTTCTACATTACTTTCTACACATTTTTTACAAATTTATAATATATGTATTTGTGTATTCTAGTTATATATTACATACCTAAAATTAATACATGATATACGTATATATATATATTATATTTTCTACATTACTTTCTACACATTTTTACAAATTTATAATATATGTATTTGTGTATTCTAGTTATATATTACATACCTAAAATTAATACATGATATACGTATATATATATTATATTTTCTACATTACTTTCTACACATTTTTTACAAATTTATAATATATGTATTTGTATATTCTAGTTATATATTACATACCTAAAATTAATACATGATATACGTATATATATATATTATATTTTCTACATTACTTTCTACACATTTTTTACAAATTTATAATATATATATTTGTGTATTCTAGTTATATATTACATACCTAAAATTAATACATGATATACGTATATATATATTATATTTTCTACATTACTTTCTATACATTTTTTACAAATTTATAATATATGTATTTGTGTATTCTAGTTATATATTACATACCTAAAATTAATACATGATATACGTATATATATATATATATATTATATTTTCTACATTACTTTCTACACATTTTTTACAAATTTATAATATATGTATTTGTGTATTCTAGTTATATATTACATACCTAAAATTAATACATGATATACGTATATATATATTATATTTTCTACATTACTTTCTACACATTTTTTACAAATTTATAATATATGTATTTGTGTATTCTAGTTATATATTACATACCTAAAATTAATACATGATATACGTATATATATATTATATTTTCTACATTACTTTCTACACATTTTTTTGACAAATTTATAATATATGTATTTGTGTATTCTAGTTATATATTACATACCTAAAATTAATACATGATATACATATATATATATATTATATTTTCTACATTACTTTCTACACATTTTTTACAAATTTATAATATATGTATTTGTGTATTCTAGTTATATATTACATACCTAAAATTAATACATGATATACGTATATATATATTATATTTTCTACATTACTTTCTACACATTTTTTTGACAAATTTATAATATATGTATTTGTGTATTCTAGTTATATATTACATACCTAAAATTAATACATGATATACATATATATATATATATATATTATATTTTCTACATTACTTTCTACACATATTTTACAAATTTATAATATATTTATTTGTATATTCTAGCCTTCTGCTGAGCAACCTATACATGCTTCAACAAGTGAGAGGAAACTACATTCCTATAATTTATACTCGAGCGAAGAAGAAGAATCTGTTATCCATGAATTTCCTAACCGACTTGTGGGAGTTCCGTTCTTTCAAGTAATATTCAGTGTTCTCTGTTGCTTCAAATGTAAACAGGTAGGAACAGTGGATATTACTACTGTAAAGGGTACAGTTCGTGGAGTTGCAGAGATGGTGGAGATAAGGTGCCGTTCCTGTGGTATGTTGGTCAAGACATGGACGAACGTACATAGCAAATCGCTAAACTCTAAATTTATGTATAATACACAAGCTGTTCGAGGAGCACTCGGTGCAGGAATGCAATGCAAGTCTTTACGGTTGTTTCTTGCAAATTTAGGGCTAAGTTCGATAAGCCATACTACATTTCAAGGGAATGTCAAATTATTTGCTGCGGAATCTACTGAGGTATTATTGACTACTACTTATGTTATCAGCTAATAATATACATTTTTATAGGTTGCTATATCTGTCTACAGAAAAGCTGTTCAAGTCGTATTGAGAAATATTAATGATTATAACCCTCTAACACCTGTATCTATCGATACTACTAAAGATGTTATGGTATCCTATGATGGAACCTGGATGAAACGGGGCTATACATCGCTATATGGTATTGGCTTTGTTATTGAATATTATTCTGGAATGGTAATAGATTTTGAAATCTTGAGCAAATATTGCCATGTTAGTAAAATAATAATGATAGTTATCTAATAATAATATATTACCATACACATATAGACCTGTGTTGCTAATAAAGATGCCAGTGAGGAATGGAAGAATGACCATAAGAGTGACTGCTGTAATAACTACGACCCTAATGAATACTCTGGTGGAATGGAGGTCGTACTTTTATAAAAGTTTTATATTTTTATGCCACTATATTATTATATCATAATTAGATGAAAGCTGCAGAAATTATGTGGTTGCGGTCTATAGACAAACACAAACTTCGATATAGTACAATGTTATCTGATGGAGATAGTAAGGCTCACAAGAAAGTGGATGGCAATCCATAAGCTGTCTCCAAGGAGGAATGTGTAAATCATGTTCACAAACGTCTCACCTATCACCTGTCTAAAGTTGCTGGTATTGCAAAGAGGGATAATGTGTCAACTGGTGGTGGAAAATCTGGACAACTCACAGCTGTTGTTATAAAGAAATTGACAAAATATTACGGTAAAGCTATTAGTATACAAATATTATTCAAAAATATATAAAAAAATTTATTTATTTTATTTATAAAATAGATCAGATCTGAGAACCCCTATCAAGCAATATGGGCAACCTTCAAGCATTGCACATCTACAGATGAGAATCCGAATCATCATTGTTGCGGTGTTTGGTGCAAATTTAAAAAGGCAATGGATAAAGGTATAAAGGTATAAATAGTAATTATAAATGTAAAAATTATAAACTATATATCTATTTACAGGTCGAACAATGCCTCCTCATAGTACTCTGGGTACTACTCTAAATTCAAAGGTCGCCCCATACGTAGAGAAAATTTATGAAAAGTTATCAACCCAGGCTCTTCTTGACAGCTGTAGTAATAAAGGAACTCAAAATGCAAATGAATGTTTGCATAATACATTGTGGTCACTATGTTCAAAGGTATATATATATATATTTATAAAATGCATTGTAAATAAATTTATAAAATATATTTTACAGACAAAGTTTGTTTCCCTTTCTACGCTCAAATGTGCTGTGACGAAGGCCATATCCATCTTCAACTTCGGGGAGTCTGCATTTGCTGATCTATCAAATAGAAATCTGAAGTTTACCACTGTATCATCTGAGTCTAAAGCTATTGATGCGAAACGTCTCTCCGATGCGAAAAGAAATCGTATCAAGAGAACTGATAAGATTATAAAAGCTACTTCAGCTTATGGTGCTGGATGTGCAGCCTTATAAATGGATATTTTTTGTATTTATATATTTATATATATATAAATATATTATTATTACTTATTATATTTACTATATTATAAATAATCATTCGCATTCATTTTATATACATATATAAATATTTGTCATATTACTTATTATATTTACTATTTTATAAATAATCATTCGCATACATTTTATAAACATATATAAATATTTGTATTATTACTTATTATATTTACTATTTTATAAATAATCATTCGCATTCATTTTATATACATATATAAATATTTGTCATATTACTTATTATATTTACTATTTTATAAATAATCATTCGCATACATTTTATAAACATATATAAATATTTGTATTATTACTTATTATATTTACTATTTTATAAATAATCATTCGCATAACTTTTTATATATATATAAATATTTGTCATATTACTTATTATATTTACTATTTTATAAATAATCATTCGCATTCATTTTATATACATATATAAATATTTGTCATATTACTTATTATATTTACTATTTTATAAATAATCATTCGCATTCATTTTATATACATATATAAATATTTGTATTATTACTTATTATATTTACTATTTTATAAATAATCATTCGCATTCATTTTATATACATATATAAATATTTGTCATATAATTATTATATTTACTATTTTATAAATAATCATTCGCATACATTTTATAAACATATATAAATATTTGTCATATTTTATATATATATATTTTTTATTATTTTTATAAATAAATTCTTATTACTTATAATATACACATACGTCTTATTTGTATAACTTATAAATAGCAAAGCAGATTTAAAAATTAGTTAAAATTATGAAGTTATGACATTTTTAATAAAGTAATTTTTAAAACGTGAATATCTCTGAATAAAAAAAAAAACGGTTACCATCTATGTTTGAACTACTTTCGATTATAGAAATACTTATTCAAATGACATGAATTTTTCACAGTATATTAGTATTATGTTACTCTTCAGATATAACTATATAAATCTAATAAATTATTCAATTATATATAATATTTTTTATTTATTATTGAAATTTCTTGCATGTTTTTTTTTCTAGAAATAGGTATTATGTTAGTCCATTTTTAATATAATTTTAATAATCTAATTATCATACGCTATAGTTATATTTGTAGATACATATTAGTTATATAATATATAAAAAAAATAGTTGATATTTTGAAGTATTCATAGATTGAATCTATTTTTAGTATTACATGATTTTCCTATCTCCACCATGTTAAACGCAGGGTGTTGCGCGGCCCCTTAATCATTTTTATACATCTTATGAGCCTGGTATATATACCAGAATAATTTTAATTAAAAATATATAAATGTTTATTAAAATAAGATTGCACCAAGTGGATATGGAAATAATCGATAAGAAGATTACGAGATGTATAAGAATTTTTGTTTACAAAATTAATATTATTTAATAATGAATAATATATATTTATACTTTTTATTATATTATTATCTATATTATCATATTTTTTATAATTATTATAACTTATATTATTATTTATTTAATATATTATTTTATGTAATATTTAAATTACATAGAATAATATATTTGATTATAATCAAAGTTTATCAATATAATAAATTACAATTTTACGAATTGTAATGTTTTACTATTTAGTTATATATGTAAAATATATTAATTTATGTATATCATATAGTATATTATATACTGTATAGTATATAGTGTATACATGATATGCATAGTGTTTTATTATTTTAAAATGTATATTTATCATTTATTTAATATATTATAATTACAAATATTATAAAGATATAGTCTTAATATAACATTGGAACACTAATTTTTATTACTTTAATATATTATTATAATAATAATTATCGGAACTTTACATTTTAATAAATATTTTATATATATTTGTGAAATTTTTACTTTATTTGAGTATAAATGACCTGTAAATAATATATTTATATTAGCTTAATTAATATTAATAGCATCGATTTATTAATTCATATATTTGTAATGTATTACATAATTAAACTTCAATTTAAATACATACAATTTTAATAAATATTAAAAACATATTTTTGAAATTATTACTTTATTTGAGTATAAAACGAATCTGTGAATACTATAAGTACATTAGCTTAATTATTATTAATAACAACTATTTAGTAATACATATATTTGTAATTTATTACATAATTAAACATTGTATTAACTTATAAATAACATATAAATAACATTTTAAATATAGTTTTTAAAATAATATATATTTTTACATATATATGTTTCCTAGAGACCTACAAAATGGCGGCAGCTAGAAATAATTTATGTTGAACAAATAGAAAATTCGCTATATATGGTACTCTAAATCTATGGTTTAGGCATAGGAGATCCTACATAAATATCCACAATATTTTCTGATCCAACTTATACTATTTCTAATATTATATAAATATGTCTTTATAACAATGATATATATATCGAATATTAATAACAATTAGACTGACAAATATTAATTATTTGTTAATAGTATTAACATAATAATAATATAATTAATTAAGTATTACATTTATAGTAAAAATGTATTAAGATAATATTAATGTAATTTTAATATTATTTTTTAAATGTAAAATAGTATTTTTTATAAATAGAATATTATTTTGATTAATCCATTAATTATATTGATATATGTAAATATTATAATATATTAATTAATATAATTATTAACAATATTTATATATATTAAGATAATAAATAATAATTAACCCAATATAATGTATATTATTTATGAGAATATGAACCACCGGCAACGATATAAATATTATTTAGATATTTTTAGTGTGGCGGTGGTGGCGCACGGGATGTGTATATTTGAACTAGAAATGTATAGATAATATATATATATATATATATATATGTATATATATATATAAATATAAAAATGCACTGAGATCGATACATTACACTGGTTTTATAAATATAATTAATATATTGATAAATATGAATAATATTGTTTAATTATTACATTAATATTGAACACAAATTGCGATTATTATGTAATCATATTATAACATATTTATTTAGCTACTCCCATATAATGTATATGATTCCAATGAACATTTATTGTGTTAAAATATTGGTACACTAGCATGCTCGACGAGTATTGCTAATTTTAGTACGTTCCATTACCTCACTCACAATTCCCGGCACAAGAATTCCAGTAAAATTGTTATAAAATATGCTGTATAGTTCTGGAATAACCGTGCAGGAATGTGCTAGTATGGAATCGTACCGAGATGTGGATATATGGTTATAATACGTTATTCTGGAACGCGACAGTGGTACGGTTGTAGTACGATGTTATGGAACGTGATAGTACGGTATGCTGTAATGTGATAGTACAATATGATGGAACGTGATAGTACGGTATAATGGAACTTGATAGTATGGTATAACTCGCTCATGTTAAGGCATTCATGGTTTTAACGAGAGCCGATCATTTATTTATACATATATATATATATATATATATATATAGGTATCATTAACATCGTGTATTCACTGATGTGATTATATGAAATCGTAATAAATGTCAACCATCTTTTCGTAATCCAACTTATATTTTTAATTATAATAATTATTGATGCTTGTATATGAATATTTAGATTACATATAGTATATCATACAAATATCGAAATAAGAATATATTTTTTATTTAGATAGAATTATAAACTTATTAAAATGTTGTGATTATAAAAAAAACCTAGTATTTAATAATTTAAAAATATGTATTTATAACTAGAATATATATATATACATATATATATATATATATATATATATATATATATATATAAATATAATATTTAGTATATAGATTGAATTACTTCAATTACTGAATATTTAGCTAATTCTCCAGAAATTTTTAAATATAATTCTAATTTTATTGTCATTCATAGAGATGTGTGTAAGAGAATGTTAACAATGACTCAATAAGCTACAGGTTTTAATAGTTATACACATGTGTAAATGCATGTTTATGGGTGTGTTTATACTGTTATGTTGGCCTAGTTAATAATTATCAAGTATATTATATATTCGTATTAATAAACATTTATATATGTAGTTGTTGAATTCACCATCTCCATTATCACTTTTATCTAATAATATCTATTTTCACAGTTAAATGAGGTAAAAAGATAGGCTACGCATTCATTCAATTTGTGGTAGAGACGTACTTTCTTAAAGCTGTGTCCGCAAATACAGGAACCTCTATTCAAGATAAGGTGTGTGTATGTGTGAAAACGAATATATATATGTTTGAGTGTGTGTGTTTTTGAATGTGTATTTGTATGTGTGTATGTGTGAATGTTAGGGTGTACGTGTTTGTATACGAGTGTATGGGCTTTCATGCCCAGTAAATATGATAGTTCTATGTATTATATCAAATATACAGTAATTATAATGATCGAAAAATGATATTCTATTAAATTCAAATAAATTTGTTAATAGACATAAACATTGCAATTGTGCATGCATTGCAAAATTGTGGGATTAATATTTTTCATAAATTTTATTTTTGTAAACTTTCACCTTATTACCAATATTGAACTAACATATATTTGTATTAACAATAGAGTATAATGAACATAATATCTAATATATATTACTCTGATATGTGAACTTATGATCTGATACATAAAATCACTCCTAGTGTATATGTGAAATACAAATACTACTACTAATTCCACCATCTCTAGTACTATTGCAAACACCAATACCATCACCACTGACACGTTATCCACCACAACTACTATTAACATTTATTGCAACCACTCCTACTAATATAAGCAGAGTTATCATAATTGGTAGGGCTATTTCTAAGAAATTCACTGATCCTAAACAAGCTATAGTTTTTAATAGTTATATACATGTATATGTATGTGTTAATTTGTATATGTATATACCATGTATAGATGATTTATAGATAGATACAAATATAATCTATAGTAATTATAATTTATTCAATAATTTTACTATTGTCTATGTTTTAACCATTTTCATATAATTTTATATATTTATATTAATATCGTAAAATTTATATAAACATCTTTATTTATATTCTCTATTGTATTATGAAATAAACCAAATTACAAAATATATAATATATTGTTCGGAAGTGATTTATAATGTTATGGCGATATCCATAATAAAAAATAAATAAAATACAATACTAATAATAATACTAATTAGAATTAATTGTATGGAAATGTGTTAGTGTATTAAAGTGCAGTTAATAAAGTTAGTTAGTCCAGTTCAAGTATCTATGTAGTTTATTTTTAAATTTGTTTAATTAAGTTTTTTCGTTAATAATATCTTGGGAGTTTATTCCAGTGAGACGAGTAGTTAGTCGATTAATTGTGTTCTCAAATTATATTATTTGACCTCAAGTTAATTCTATTATTAAATTAACTTAAATTGATTCTTTGATGTATATAGGAAGTTTAGTATATATTGCAGTACATACATTTATAATATTTATATTTTTATTAATGGACATGTGTTTAAAGGTAAGTCAGTTTATTTTTCTTCTGTAGTATGTAGTATGTGTTCGTTTTGGAGCTACAGAATATATATAATTTATCCATTATAGATATTGTTACAAATTCGTATGCCGGAACCTTTGCGTGAGTATATCAAACTATTTAATTTTTTTAAATTTGGATTTATATTTGCCAAACATCTGGTTTCAAAATTTGAATGAGAAATGATAGGTAAATTATCTTTACATTACACAAATGTTTATTTTCCATAGAAATAATTAAGATACATGCATTTTATTTTTAGAACGTCTGTAATATATGTATTTTATGTGAATTATATCATTAGATTTTTTGTTTTTAATATTCTAACATATTAAAAAAAAACATTAGTTTTATATACGGTGACTAATTGAAATTGATTATTATTATTATGTAAAAAATAAAAAATAAAATGTATCATATAATCTCAACAAAGTTGTTCACCATTTTACATGAGTTTTGGATAAAATCAATGATATTTCATAGAATTTATTTTTTTAAATAAATGTATCCATATATAGTTATAATTAAACATGTTTTAATTATATTTATTATATTATTAGAAAATAATATTATTGCAAAACAAACTTAAGTTATCTTAAATTTTGTTGTTGACAAATTTAAAGAAATGTAAAATATTCTGGAATATTATAACTAATAATATAGTAAATTTGATAACATTAATAAAATGTGTGATTGTGGATATTATATGATTTGATTGTATATGTATTTTAGTGTATATTTATTATTTATGTAATTAAAGCAGTATTTCATAGGTTATTACCGCATATGGTATAACTGCGGCAATACACGGTAATAACCTGTCAGGTAAAAATAGGTTTTTTCCATGGTAAAAACCTAGTTATGTCTATATAATTAAATATAATATTACCTATATTATTAAACCTACTATTGTCTATATAATTTATAATTATATATTATTTATAGATTTTATATGTAATAGATAATATACAATTATAAAGCTAAACAATACTACATTAATATCATAATTATAAGATTTTTTATATTTTTTTAAAAACAACCTTTATTAATTCTGACTTTATTACTCTAATAAATTAAAGAACAATTTAAAAAAATAAATAATATGATATTGAAATTTAAATAAATGAGTAAATAATTCAATAATATATATTTAGTAATATTTTCATTGTGTAATTTTATGAAATATAACACAATATGATTTTATTTCATTTTTAAAATATATCCAATTACATCAACTTGTTAAATTTATAATATGGATGGGTGGCAGACCTCAAAATCCAGTATGGATATTTTGAATAAATTTACTATAATGGCATAATTAAAGCAGAGTGATCAAATGTTTGGTCAAATTTTTAAATAAAACTGCTAGATTAATCCATAAAATTTATATATAATTAAATCAATATTATTTTTAATTTCAATATAACATTTTTTTAAAGGTATATTTTAGGAGTATTAGATTATTCCCAGTTTTTACCGGTTATTACCAGTTTTTATCTTAAATTAACATGGTAGAGATAGGTTTTTGACTCTTTTTTTTGCCATTTTTGCCCAGTAAAAACAGATTTTTACCAAAAATAATGGATCCCTGTATTAAAGATAAATTAACCACCAACACTAACACTAACACCTCCATGACTAACACCATCACTGACACTATCACCATCACTACCACTATTACCATCACCACTATCAACATCACCACTATCACCATTACTACCACTATTACCATCACCACTATCACCATCAATGACATTATCACCATCACTACCACTATTACCATCACCACTATCACCATCACCACTATCACCATCACTGACACTATCACCATCACTGACACTATCACCATCACTACCACTATTACCAACACAACTTGAGCGATACGTGATTATGCATTGATTGCGGAGGTGCTCAGCCGATCAGCCGTCCCAATAGCCGTACTGCCCAGAAGGCTGTTGTCCTCGTTGGTCAAATCGTCAGTGCGTCGCCAACCGATAATCTACAAGACGACCCGAAATGCTCCTGCCTGGTATGTGACCGCTCGACCCGGCCTTCGATACGTCCGCTCATCTGCGCGAATGCCACAAGAGCTGCTCGAGTCTCTCAAGAACGGAACAGGAGATGTACATCTTGGCTGGTTCCTGGAGATACGAGAACTGCTCGGTGAAGCGCCACAGCCCCGGTATCACCAGAGATCCATCTAATACAACAGTGCTAATGGCGGATGTAAAGTTGCGGTCTTGCCTAAGCATTTTGCAGTGGAATGCAAATGGATTTAAGACAAAGATGGTTGAGCTAGAGGAGAAGGTTCGGCAATTGGAGATTGATATCATCATGATCCAGAAGTCGAAACTATGGTCTTTGGACAAGGATCCGAGGATCGCTGGGCATTCCACCGTTCGCAAGGACAGAGATGTGGGCATGGGAGGGGGTCTCGTCACCTTTATCAAGGAGGACATCCCTTTCATCGCAGTAAATCATTCTCATGGCCTACCCGACTCCTAACTCGAAGCGCTCATCATCGACCTCAATCCAGCCACACTTCACCATATGACTTGCGTCAACGTTTACAGGCCTCCTTCGAGGAGAGCGCATCAGGTCCAGGACTTCAGCACCTTGGAACTTCCAACGTCCCAGAACATCATCATAGGGGGTGATCTTAATGTGCACGCTAGTTCTTGGGATCAGTGGCAACCCGAAGACGAGATGGGCGCGAAGCTAGAGGACTGTATGACTGATAACGACTTCGGTATCGTAAACGATGGTTCTACAACGAGCGTCAACGCCAGCACAGGCGGTCGCAGCGCACCAGACGTCACCTTGGTCAACAATTTTTGGCTGGATAAGGTAGAATGGAGCACCATAGAGTGCATGGGCTCCGACCACCTCCCAATTATTATAACCGTGGACTGTCCCCTATCAACGATGAAACCACCTCCGATCACAGAACTTCGATGGAACTGGGCCAAAGCCGATTTCGAAGGTTTTTCTAGGGATGTCGAAGTCTCTGTTATGCCCACCCCACATCACATAGCCACAGCCTCATTAGATTCTAGGATGAGGTATCTGAACGAGGCCATGCTAAGTGCAGCAAACGTGAACATCGGCAAGGTGAAGGCCACGACAAACGACAAGGAGTGGATGAGCAGGGAGATAAGAGAGGCAATAAGGACGCACAACCACCTCAGAAGAGACATTGTGGTAAACAGAAGTGAATGGGTCAGTGCATGCCGAAAGGTTCAGCTGCTGATTCGCACCAGCAAAGAGGACAGATGGCGGGAATTCATTTCCAGCGCCGACCTCAGCGCAAATCCCAATAAAATCTGGTGCGCATCGATCATAAGGAACGAGACGCTTATGCACAATGGCAAGAGCTACTCTACCAGCAAGGCAAAGGCCGATGCATTCATGCGGAGGTACGCAGCTGTTAGCCGGTTGAATATCCCCAAGCCGGAACCCAGAACTCCATGCGCCGCCTCCTGCCCCATCCGTCGCTGAAGAGAGCTGCAAGAAGTTTACGTTAGCAGAGCTCAAGTCTGCTATTGGTAGCATGAAGCCCAAAGGAGCCCCCGGCCATGACATAATCGCTCCACGATTCATCCGTGCTCTCGGTCCTGAGGCGCTCGACTTCCTGTTGTCCATCTACAATGACTCTTGTAGCCTCGGCGTTATCCCTTCACACTGGAGAGAGGCCCTCATTATCCCCCTTCTGAAGAAAGGAAAGCCGGCGAGTCAGATAGACTCTTTCCGCCCCGTCTCACTCACATCGTGCATCGCCAAGACCATGGAGAGGAATGGAGACGATGGTGGCGAATCGTCTAGCTATTCTAGCAGAGTCGAGCGGGTGGTGGAGCCCTGACCAAGCCAGCTTCCGATCTATGCGATCATGTGAAGATCAAGTCCTACGTACGTCGCAGTCGATCAGCAACGGGTTCCTGACCCGACCCGCTTCACGGACGGTTCTTGCGTTGATGGATTTCAGTAAGGTATTCGACACCGTTTGGCGTGACCGCCTGTATGAGATCCTTCTCGCGAAAGGCGTGCCGCGGATGATGTTCAGTTGGATCCGTTGCTTCCTGACGGACAGAAGAGCGAGAGTGAGGCTAGATGGAGTAAACGGGAGCAGCCTGAAACTCCAACAAGGAGTCCCCCAGGGATCGGTTCTCTCTCCTCTCCTCTTTCTCTTCTACATCAACGGGATTCGGGATGCGGCTCCGGAAGGAACGTTCATTAGCATGTACACGGACGACATTGCGGTCTGGTCACAGCACAAGGACAGAGTGATTGCTCAGGAGGCCGTCCAGAGATCGGTAAACAACTTCGGTGCATGGAGCGAGGAGCACAGGTTGATGCTGAACCCGTCCAAATGCGAAGTGGCCATCTTTTCCACAGACCCCGCAGAAACGAAATGGTCCCCTTCGATCCAGCTCAACGGCCAAGCCTTCTCATTTAACAGAACACGCACCTTCCTGGGGGTCATGTATGACTGGACGCTCTCCTTTCATCCTCAAGCGGAAGCTGTTAAGGCGAGAGTGATGGGCCTCATACGGATCATGGCGTCACTAGCATCGAAGGAATGGGGCTGTAGCTGACATAGTCTCAGAACTATATACATGGCTACCATTCATAGCGTCCTCCACTTCTGTGGCGCAGCGTGGCAGCCCTGGCTAGCCAAATCCAACCTGCAGATCTTAGAGCGAATCCAGAACCGCGCGCTCAGGTGTCTCACGGGCCAATTAGCTGACACCCCGCTAGAATGCCTAAGAAATGAGGCTGAGTTAACATCTTTCACCACAACGGTGCGTAGGAACTGTCTGATCGCGTGGGAGAAGTCGTCAAGACTCCCCCCAGACTACACGAGGCGTTCCTTGTTTGCTTACCCTGTAAAGCACAGATGGAAGAATAGGAACAGCTTTAGTTGCATGGGCAAGGCCGAGTGCGAAGAAGTGGGTCTTGACGAGATTCCCCGCGAGCTATTTCAGAAATGGCACCTCCCAATGTGGAAATGGGACACTTCTCCGTTGTGGTCGGTCAGGACTTCATTGGTGTGCGGCTCCTCGAAGAAGAACAGCATTGTGGAACTTCTGGCAGACGCGATTCGGTCCATAAACGACGCAGGAAACCTCGAACTGACTATCTACACAGATGGTTCTGCAGTCGGCGGCATCGCTTTCGGAGGCAGTGCGGCGATCGTCACGGAGGGTCCTCCGGCGAACCCCATACTCACCAATCTACCGATGGTTATCTATAATCCCTTCGACCCACTTATCGATTTTTTCTTTATTATATCTACTCTACAAGTACTACTTATATGACCTAATATATTACATCGATAGCATCGAACCTCTCTTACATAGTTATCTACATGATCTCTACCATAATTTGTTCTTGGACTACACGACCTTAATGATACATTTCTATCTATAATCTGGCCATCCTGTCAATTTCAGTGACTACTATCTACCTTAACACCATAACTCTCATATGTATCCGTCTTCGATACTTCCTCCCAACTAACAATACATTTTCTCAACTCCTTAAAAGAAATAGCCTTCCCCAACCTACATATACCCTAACACCTAAGGTACTAACTGTTATCCGTATACATTTACAAAAATACCCGATAATAAAATTAAAAATAAACCATGGATTTCTTTTAGCATACAAAAATGTATATCAATAAAAAATATTCTTTATAACAAAATTTAAAGAGTTCGAAAAGTTCGACGGATATAAAAAATAGATATATAAAGTACAAAAATATAATAACTAAAATCATTAGATATACAAAAAAAAATATGTTGAAGAATAAATTGCTAATAACGATTATAAAAATAATTTGAAAGTTATAAAGAAATTACTTAATCCTTATAACAATGCTAATATACAATTTCCATTAATAATTCATTTAATGATTATTTTTGTAATATAGGCAGAAAATTAGCTAATCATATATATAATAATAGAAATATTAATAATATATACAACTTTACACCTAAATTATTAATAATAATACTTTTGTCTTTCATCCTACTGATAAAATGGAAATTATAAATATAGGCTACAATTATAAAAAATAAAAAATTAAATGATTTATTTCAAATAAATATGGAAAAAAAACAATATATTTAATGTCACCTATTCTAGAATATCTATTTAATCTTTCGATATCTATAGATAAATTTCCGAATATACTCGAGATTTCTAAAGTCAGTCCCTTATTTAAAAATGGAGTTAAATCTAATAATACAAATTATTGACCAATTTTATTGATATCTCAATATGCAAGGATATTTGAAAAGATTATAAAAATTAAAATGATATCTTTTATGGACTAATATGACATAATACTAAATGACAATTTAGTTTTTTTTAAATATAGATACACCATGGCAGTAATATGTTAATGAATGACTTAATTGGAAATCTTGAATAAATTTATTTCTTCATAACTGATTAATCGTGACATTTTATTAAATAAATTAGGGATTTAGAGTTGCTACTTTAGATTTTGTTAGTAGTTATTTAAATGAAAGGAAACCAAAAACCGTTTTTATTTTTATAATAAGTCAGATATTACAAATATTAATTATGAAGTAGTCGTGATGTTCCTCATGGTTTAGTCCTAGGATCAATACTGTTTGTATTATGTATGAATGAATTTGCCTTTATTTTATAATAAATGTTCAATTATTTTATTCGCTGTATCGATAACCCTAATATTATTTGTAAACATAAATATATTAATAATCTTAATTCATTAGTTACTAATGAACTTATAAAATTAAAAATTGGCTTATTATGAATAAATTAACGTGCTATTTATATTTTACAAAATAAATACTGATACTTAATGAGTATATATGATTTTAAATATTTAACTAATGATAACTATTTGATAAGGATACATATTTAACTAATGATAATTATTAAATAAGGATACTTAAACTATATAATCTACATTATAATACAATTTTAAATTACT
This sequence comes from Osedax fenrisi, assembly GCA_964019155.1. Classification (NCBI taxonomy): domain Eukaryota; kingdom Metazoa; phylum Annelida; class Polychaeta; order Sabellida; family Siboglinidae; genus Osedax; species Osedax fenrisi. The sequence continues at coordinate 21,576,036 of OZ025246.1, forward strand.
TGAATATATTTATATAATAATATTTATTATAACATAAATCTTTACGGACATACAAGCTCAGATATCTATAAAACATAGAATCAAGTATTCTGCAATATATATACATATTCTGTACATCTATGATTGTCGATAAAATGTTTAATAAGTGACATTAATGATAGCTCTTACTTCAATTTCTCTCATACATAAATCAAAAGTTGCATTGCTCATTAACTCCCTATATTTTATCCATTTAAATTACATTTTTAACTTAGTTTCAATGATATATTTGAAAATTTGTGTTGTAAATGAGTAGACTCATGAGCCCAATCCGTATTCAATTCTTTAACAAAATTATTCATTAATCTAAGTTTAATGTGTAATAGGATATCATTAATTGATGTATAACATGCATGTATTTATAATATATTGTGATTTAGCTGTGTATGAACAATGCTAAAATAAATAAAGAAATTCTATTTAACTGACAAAAGATATTATATACAATGAGTAGCATAGTGATGACTATCTCACAAATAGAGAAAGCATGGATATTGTATATATCCTGCTTTAGATTCCAAAATATCTATATAACATTTAAGTCTCCACATATATTCCAAGTATGGTCATTGTATAATAATGAATCAAGTATAATTGATATATTGCTATATATTTCAATCAATTTTAGCAAATATAAATATCCCAGATGAAGAAATATAATAGTAATACCATTAAAAAGCAATACAGCTTTTCAACTTTTATGTGAATAGTCTATGAATAGCCTCTATTATTATCTTTCATAGGATATGCCCATAAATATAACTACTCCATTTACATTATGGCAATATATACAACCTGCATTAGTGAAATAATCATTTTCACAATGATGGTAAAAGACAGATTCTGAAGATAATACATTTGAGATATTGAAATAGTTTTCATATTGGAATATTGAAAATATAATATCAGTACTATGGAATACTTGTCACAATAATCGGATATTTAAATGTATGCTTTTCATATATATAAATGAATATACTTATTATTGTATAATATATATATATATATATATAATATAGTATATACTATAGTATATACAGGTCATAATATAGTGTAAATAGTATATTAAATATAATATATAGTATATACAATATATAAAGCATACAATAATGTGTATTCATCTATATCAAATAGTAATATGTATACATTATTTTAACATTTTTGAAAAAGTTGACAATTTTTACAAAAAATATCAAAGTGTATAAAATAATAAAAAAAGTTGATCTGATCTGAAAAAAAACTAATTACATATTTATAATTATAAATTATAAGATTATAATCACTGCAAACAACTAGTCTAGAAAATATTTATGAATCCCAAACCTCAAAAATCATGTGAACCAGTATAATATAAATACACATTATTTTGATAATAATATTTATATTGATAATGAACTATTGAATAGAGTATACATTTTAAGGACTGTATATTGATTCTAAACTTAACTGGAAATCTCACATTGATTATATTTGCAAAAGAATATCAAAATTCATATCAATATTATACAAATTCAAATTTTCATTAAGTATCATATCACTTCAATTATTATATAATTCTTTTATCCTACCTAATCTTAGTTATTGTATTAATATATGGAGAATAACTTATACATCAAATATAAACAGGGATTATTATATTACAAAATAGATCTATACGTGCTATTTATATTTTACAAAATAGAATTATACCGATGCATTTTATAATTCTTTAAATATTTTGAAATTTAAGGATATATATAAATTATAAAAAATATAAAACAATATTAATTATGTATGATGTTTTAAATAGTGAATCAACATTTCCATATACATCTATATTTGTTCTTAAAAAAAATAACTAGAGTCAAATAAGTCAATATAAATTCTTAATACCATCATATGAAATACAAGTTACAAATAAAATATTTTAGTATATTTTATAACGGACCTATATTATGGAATAATTTAGAAAATTCTTTTAAAAAAGTCTATCGAATTCATTTATAAAATGGAATATATATCAATCATCTATATAATATTTTATGTAGATTTATTGAACATTTAAACATACATATATATATATATATATATATATATGAGTATATATGATTTTAAATATTTAACTAATGATAATTATTAAATAAGGATACTTTATACTCAAACTATATAATTTACATTATAATACAATTTTAAATAATTTGAATATATTTATATAATAACATTTAATTTCCATCAGTAGTATTTTAATTTTTTTATTAATTATATGTTTCTATATTTTTATTTAATTTTATTTATACTTTTTAGATTGTTAATTTAATTTTGTTTTTAATATATAAATTATATGTTTTATATTTAATATATAAAAAAACAACAAAATAAAATATTATCATCTATTTTTAAAATTTTATTTTTAATACAAATATTTCTTGAGATATATATAAATAATCTTAAAATGAGTTAAAAAAAATTATTACAAAAAGAAAAATTACTTTTTAGCTTGCTTCTTATTTTTTAGTTTGAATTATTATTTTTTTTTACATATTATATAGTTCCAATTGTTTAAACATTATTTACTATTTGATTTCAAGTCTTGGTATATAAATTGTAACAATAACAATACTTTACTTTTTTTTGATAAAGTGTAAAGTTATGAAAAATTAATATTAATTGAATTAACTTATTATGTGTATTGGAGTATTATTGTATATTAGGTGTATTTGTAATTGTATAGATTTGTAATTGTTAACGTTTTTTTACGTTTTGTTTAATTACATAATTTGTTTGTTTTAATTATTTGATTTGTTTTATTTATTTATCTTATCTCCAATTTTATTTACATGATGAATGGCATTATGAGGAGTTTTAAAAAAAAAGTATTCTCATTTGTTTAATATTTTTAATAAAATAATTACCATTATAAAAAGTAATCTATTGGAATACACATTTATAGTAACATTTGAACTAGTTTAATTGTGTTTTTTTTTGTTTCTGATGAGTAACTGATGTTTTTGTATTAGTATGGGTGTTGGTACGATGTACCAGGTACGTTCCGGGGATTGTCGGGGAAAGAGATATACTTATAGTGAGAGGAAAGTATCGCCAGTGTTATTATTATTGTCCCAAATAGGATCCTTAAGACATTGGATCTGAGGAACCCATATCCTTGAAGATGATATACCATATATACTCATTAGTTTAAATTAATGTTTGCTACTCTGGATATAATTTGAATAATTTAATATCTCTGATTTTTATAAGTTATTATTCTAATAGATTACTAAATAATTAAATTTTATTTATAATTTTGTATATATTTTGTGTATACATTTTTATACATATATATATATATTTCTATTACGAACTATAATTCTTAACATTTTATTTTATTTTATTAATTTTTATTTTACATTTGCTATATTTTTCTCCTTACAATTATCCTTTAGGTAATGGTAACAGGTAAACGAGTAGATAAGCATAGCGCTTTTTCGTTTACCATAGTCATATCTAAATTCTGATATTATTATCCATCATTATTATTATTATTACATATATATATATATATATATATTATAGTCATTATTACTTCATTTCTTCGATAAATTAATTAATATACAATGTATTTATCAGAAAATTAAAGACAGATAATCTCAGAAATTAGAATTGTGAATTCGCAGGAAGAAGAAGTTTGTTAGTACAATTAGATATAATAAATAATGATAATATTAAACAATTTCTTTAACATATATTTATTCAGATTTATATATTGTAATTTATTTATCTAGATGTCATTATTGTAATATGTATTTATTGGGTAATATACTATGTTATATTAAATTGTTATGAATACTATTTCTATTTGTGTATTTTCATATTTTTTGTATGGGTATAACACTAGTAAACAACCATTTCTCATATTACATAAATGTAAAATAATCATATAAACAAAAATCATTGTTATTTGAATGTTACTTCTCATTAAACTTAATTATTAATTACAATTATTATATAAAAAATAACATTATTTATAATAAATATTATTATATGTTTAATGTAGATTGATAAAAGTTTATATTATTTTCTTATAATATATATATATATATATATATATATATATATAGTTATTATTACTTAATTACTTCGATATAATAATTAATATACATTGTATTTATTAGAAAGTTAAAGACAAATATTCTAAGAAATTAGAATTATGAATTTTCAGGAAGAAGAAGAATGTTAGTACAATTAGATATAATAAATAATGATTATATTAAACAATTTATCTAAAATTACTAATTTTAATAAATATTATATAAATATAATGAATTATAAAGTGTTACATATTTTATTGCATTATTATTGCATATACTATTTGATAAATTCTTATAACACAATATTAAATTAATTAATATTCTTTGAATTTAGACCGAGTCCAATGTCCTATATGTTATTCATTATTTGCATCAGAAGAATATATGAAGATACATAGTAGACGCGAACATAAGAATGAAAACATTGATGATATATCTGTATATGTATGTAATTATTGTTCGTACACGTGTAAACTAAATAGTTCTATGAGAAATCACTACGATAATGAGCATGAGGATGAATTTGTCGATACAAATAAGCCTTATAAATGTAATAAGTGCTCTTATAGAGGTAAATTAAAAAAACATCTTAAACAACATATGATAAAACATACAGATGAGAAGCCTTACAAATGTAATATATGCACATATTCTGGTAAAACCAAATCGGCTCTTAATACACATAAAATAATACATACAGATAATAAGCTTCATAAATGTGATATATGTAAATTTACAAGTAATTATTTAAAAGTTATTAAAACACATAAACTAATACATACAGGTGAGAAACCTTTTAAATGTAACCTATGTGAATATAGATCTAGAACATCATCAAATCTTAACATACATAAACTAATTCATACGGGTGAGAAGCCACATAAATGTGATATTTGCACATATAGTGGTAGTACAACACGCAATCTTAAGTTACATAAAATGTCACATACAGGCGATATGCCATTTAAATGTAACCTATGCAAATATGAATCTAACACATCATCACATCTTAACACACATAAACTAATTCATACGGATGAGAAGCCTCATAAATGTGATATTTGCAAATATAGTGCTAAATCAAAACACAATCTTAAATCACATAAATTAAAACATAATGTATTACAAACTTTATAAATGCTAATGTATAATTAGTTTTATAATATATAGAAATGTAACATGTGCATATAGAAAATTTGTAGATTAGACAATATTAATTAAATGAAGTACGCACCAATATTTATTTTAAATGTAAATATTTATTTTAACTATTCAACCTCAAATAAATATGTCAAAGATAATAAAATGTTATTATATTAGTACAACAATAAATTATTTTAGAGTTATAATACCCTCATATGAAGTTTATATTTATTGTATAAATCTATATTTAAAGTTGAATGATCAATACTATTATTCTTGACTAAGAATTTATAGTTTTAATAAAATAATATCACTTGAGAACTATTACATATTTATATACTCTAGACTACTATAGTTGTCTTAATAATATGATATTAATTTAATATAAGAATGGAAAAAATCGTGTATGGAAAAACTTGAAATATAATTTATATTTCAGATGATATTTAAAAATCATAGAAAATATGATATGTTATTTCTAATGTTTATATTGATATTAATAATCAGTAAATGAAAGAGTATATCTATCAGCAATGAAAACATTAATTTGCATTATAGTTACTAAATTAGATCTATTAAATCTATTTAAATGTATTAAATAAAATATATTACTAGGTATCTAAATTTTTAATAAATATTCCTTGTCATGGTATTATATGAATTACAACAACAATAATTATATTATTTATTAAATATGTACTATTATTTTAATACTATAGTAGTTAAATACTACCATTAACTCTATTAACATATATATATATATATATATATATATATATATATTAGTGTTGCTACCGGACCCTCATTTCCATGTATCAGTATCGTTCAATTCAAAAAATCTAAGTATCAGTATTGTATCAGTTCATAAAATCAAAGTATCAGTATCATAAATAATGTTTTTAATTATCAATATAGTATCAGTACTAGTGTTGGAAATTTTAAGATTTTTCACTCATTAGAAGTTTTCAAATATTAATTATATACACTTCGAAGGTTTAAAATAGTATTATTTTTGATAAATTAAGTATTCTAAGTTTTTAATAGTAAAATTATTCATTTCGAAGGTTTCAAATAGTAAATATATTCATTTCGAAAGCTTCAAATAGCTTTAAATAATATTCGTCCAACACGGCATTGCTCAATTTTTTATTGTTTACCTATCTATTATTTATCAAGTATAGTTATTCCTGATTCTACATTGCTAGTATATAATAAAATAAATTTTAGCTAAAATACAATCAAATGTAGATAATATTTTTTTTTATATTTCAAAAATCAGTTGAAAAATATTACAAAATATATTTTTTTTAAATGTTCTAAAAATAATATAAAAATTATAATATTTATATATTATATATTAAAATAATATTTCAAAAATTAGAGGAAAAATATTTAAAAAAAAACAAAATATATATTTTTTTTTAATATCGAAAAATATTTTAAAAATATAACAAATATTTCTATATAATAAAATATAATATAATATATTATAGTGCAAAACAACTATGCTCATACATTATTTATATACAAACACTATTTATCTTAAATTAATTATTTATTTATTTAAGTTATTTAAAATAATATTTAATAGAGTTACAAATGTTGTTCCAAAGACACTAAGATAATTAAATTTCCATTGGCTACATTGGATTTTAAATATTTTTTTTTATTATTTGAATTTATGTTATCTAACTAATTTTGTTAGCTCACATTTCTTACTAATAATGTTAGCGTATCAGTCCAATTATTACAAAAATGTAGGTGTATCAGTATCAATCCGAATTTTTTTAATTTTAAAAACAGGTATCAGTCCGAGTTCGAAAACCAAACGTATCAGTCCGAAGTCCGGTTGCAACACTAATATATATATATATATATATATATATATATATATACGTTCTAATACATATGTTTACATAACTAAATAATCATGTCATACTTTTTTTCTATTTGAAGTTATATTATAATTACTTACCTATAAGTAGTAACTATAGTTACTTTATTCTACACAATAGTCGTGGGAAACATGAGTCTACTTATTTGTATATGTTTTACTCCATCTATCATTGGTCCAAATTAGCTTCACGTAATAGAATACGTTCCTAGTTTATTGTCCCAATCCAGTTTTTTAGTTTTTTCGATTTAATCTCACATCCTTTCAAACCTGTTTAATAGTAATTAATATCTCATTGTATGACATAAGTAGCAAGTTTTCTTCTAATTTTGTTCATTAGAATGTAATATCACTAGAGAACTATTAAATATTTATTTACTATAGACAACTATAGTTTTCTTAATAATATGATATTAATTTAATATAAGAATGTCGTGTATGGAAGAAATTGAAATATAATATATATTTCTGATGATAATTTATAAATGCATAGAAAATATTATATGTTATTTCTAATGTTTATATTGATATTAATAATCAGTAAATTAAAGAGTATATCTATCGGCAATGAACAAATTAACCTGCACTATAGTCACTACATTAGATCTATTTAAGTTTATTAAATAAAATATATTACTAGATATCTAGATTTTTAATAAATATGCCTTATCATATATAATTGTATTAAATACAACAATAATAATTCAATTAAATATGTACTACTATTTTAATACTATAGTTGTCAAATAATACCATTAACTCTATTAACATATATATATATATATACTTTCTAATATATATTTTTACATAGTCAAAATTACATAACTCAATAATCATGCCATATACTCTTTTCTATTTGAAGTTATATTATAGTTAGTTACTCTATTCTACACAATAGTCGTAGGAATCTTGCATCGAATTATTTGTATATATTTTACTCCGTATAGTAGCTTAAAGTAATATAATACTTTCCATCGATGGTCCCAATCCAGTTTTTTTATTTTGATTTCCTCTCACATATACTCTGAAACCCATTTAATAGTAACTAATATCTCATTGTATGACATAAGTAGCAAGTTATCTTCTAATTATTTTCATTCGAAATTTTACATTCAACAGTTAATAAAGTTAGATGTAGAGAGGCTAGAATGTATTTAATCTATCCTCTAAAATACACTCACTATTTGAGAAGGTAGATTATGAAAGATATGGAGATTGGTAAACATTATTTAGTGTGACTCAATTGTCGAGATAGCGTATCTAATATTTGTAGTAATAAATATAAACATTGGTCGTTAATTGATAATGTCGGCAGATGTAGTTTATTCAGTCCAATGTAATATGACGTGTGGGATATAATTAAGTTTAACAGATATATATATATATATATATATATGTAATGTAGTGTACTTTGTGTGAGTGTGTGTTCAAATGAGTTTAGAGTATTATATTAGATTGGCGGCGCGGTGTGATATTAAAGCAGTATGATTGTGAGCATGAATGTTACATAACATAAATATTATATAATATAAGCGCGAGGATATTTGTCAGGGTTGATGAATGTTTATATAACGAGAATCATCATGTATCCCTCATATGTATCCCCCACCTCGTAGAATCACCATGTATCTCTCACCACGTATTCCCCCACAACGTATTCTCCCCACCACGTATCCCGATCTTCACCCTGCGACCACGATGACGGCGGCCACTACGACTAATGAGCTGCTTCTGGAACTGTACCGACTCCAACCATATTATTGTTATTATTTATCTGGCACGCCCCTTAAGATATTGTGGGCGTGACGTCTTGAATTGTGCGAAGGTGATCTTGACTTTTGAGTTAGCGGTCATAGCGAGATGACGTATGCGAAAACCTGATATCGACGGTTACCACGAGGGAATTCTAATAAAGGAATGAAACGCGTATTTCTTTATTAATTTATATCTAAGTAAATTGATTAGTAGTAGATAAGGAAATCGAGCCTACACTACATATATATATATATATATATAATGTTGTTTGCATGAAGCTATACTAGAATGTAGCCGGAAAACGTATATAATATTAGATTGAAGTCCAAGATATAATGAATTGAGGAATAAATCCAATATTGATAAATATAAACTGTATATAATATATATTTGAATTATATCAAATTAATAATTATATAACCCTATGGACTTTTTAATTATTATTTATTTTGTATAGCATAATTTTTATATATCAAGTATCCTCTATCCTATGATATTATATTTATATAATATTATTATAAATAAATAAGTACTTATGTTTATATGTAAGTATACAATTAAATATGTAATAGCTAAGGTGTAAATAATGATAATATACTTTAGATACTATCAAAGCCCTTTGATACTATGTAAATAAACTTATCTAACTCACACTCCTTTCATCAAATTAATCATTTTCTTGCGGAATAATCTACATTTATAATTATTATTACTTTATATTTAATTAAGTAATGTAACCTCCCGTCTTCTCCATGTTTCTATCAATAACTTTATATCTTCAAGAAGATTGTTCACAAATTTGAGAACAAATTTCTTAAAAATCATTATATTGAAATATAATTAGCTCTATTATAAATTATAATGTATATTATAATAATTACCTACTATCTACTACCACAGAGCTAGAGAGAAAGGGTGAAAAGGTGACCAAATTAGATCAACGCTTTCTGCATGTCAGATACCTTATTTACTACTCTATTTCTCTCTAGCTCTATGCCTACTACCAACAAAAACTACAAACCTACTATATTTCATTCAAAATCTCTCAACTATAATAAAAAGAAAGCATTGATCCTATAATCCTCGCAAATTAATTAAAATAACAAATAAAATTATCTCCATAATCCCGAATAAGTCAAATTTCCAGCTATCATCTTTTTTTTTAATACTTTAAAAAAATAAAATTGCAAGCATTAATTATATTATTCGCGATACTACTCCACCCTTACGACGTAAACTAATACGTGGTCTATGTCTTAAAATGCATATCAAAATCACTGCATTTGATAACATATGTTGATAAAAGAACGAGTTTTAAAAAAAAAAATATTTAGACGGGCCGACGACGTTTTAAAGGGTATTCGCGGCTTTTAAATTTATTAAGATAGGAGGTATTTTTTGTTTGTATTTTTAAAATGTTTCAGCACCTAGGGTTTTAATTCAATTTCAATTCTGTAAATGTCAGAGTATTAACCAATATAAGTTAATTTATTTTTTAAAATAGATCACTGAAAACCCAACATATTTTAAAACAAGATATGATGCTAAATTAATTTTTTGTAACATTTATTATACATATAATAATAAATATATGTGAATATTTCATCAATTTAGGAAATTATTGAGAGGGTTGACAAATTTCTAAAATTCAAAATAAAATAAAATCAATATTATGAGTAAATCGGGTATAAAGTTTGACTACATTTATTTTTAATTTTATGGTAATATATGTTTATAATGTATATATGTGACTACATTTCTAGTAGTATATTATAATATAACTCCACGCTAATATATCGATAACATTATTCTTCTAATATTTATTTATATTTACAATAATTATACATAATAAGCTATATTTATGAATTTTTTTAAAAAGAAAATAATTTGTTTTACCTCAATCTAAGGTCGATATTCTAGTGAAACTACTAGCAAAAATATTCGGTTAGATTACTTAATTAATCGATGACATGTTGCAGCCTTAATTAATATAACCCTTATGGAATGACAACTATTATCGCATTATGTATTTAAATATTATTTTGTAATGTATACTCTATAATATTTATAATTGTTATAATATAGGAATATATTTTAATAAATATTCATATTAGTAATTACATTTATTTATTATAACAGTAAATATATTGATATTTGATAATCTTAAAATTAAATGAAGTTAATTAATCATATAAATTTGGTAATTTATGTTGGTTTATATTCCTATCTTACACATCGTAAAATCTCTATTATGATAGAAAAATATTACTCTCAAACAAAAACTTGCCGAAAATACAGTAACTTTAAAGGATTATCCCATTACATATACGGGGTTCCACATTAGGTCCTCTACTTTTTACAATTTATATTTCTCCTTTTAAATATATAATAAAACAAACACCAAATGTGAAATATCATATATATGCGGATGACATTCGAATTTATGCTGAATCTTGTCATCACGATAAATTAATGTTATGTGCAAATAATATTCGTAAATGGCTCTTAAATAATAAATTACTTATAAATAGTAGTAAAACTATGCTCTTAAATATTTCTCTTTCTAATTTTGTTTTTCCTGATATTATATTTGATAATATTTTAATTACACCTTCATCTAAAATTAAATTCCTTGGAATAATTGTTTCATGTAATTTATCTCAGTCAGATCATGTATCATATATATGTAAATTATCTAATTATCATTTACATAATATAAATATCATTCGTAAATATGTATCAATAAAATCAACTATTCGACTTATTGAAAGTTTGGTTTTATCGAGATTAGATTATGTGAATATTATCTTAATTAAGCTCCAATATATATATATATATATTAAAACAAATTAAACGAGTTATTAGTAGATGTATACAAATTATTTTTAATATCCCATATTCTAGTAGATTTTCGACTAGTTATTATTTACATAAATTAAGATGGCTAGGGTATCTTCAAGGATTAATTATAGATTTTTATTTTTAATTAAAAAAGTAATTATTTCTGGAGTACCTTCCTATTTATCAACGCTATTATCAGAGAAAAGAACTGGATACTCGAGGAGCTATCCCATGCAACTTGAAGAGGCTCGATGGCGATTACAAATCACTAAGAGGTCCTTCAAGATTTCTGTTGCCTCGGTATGGAACAAGCTACCTCTGTCGATAAGAAGTGCTCCATATATCTCAATATTCCGAAAGAGACTGAAACACATCTTGTATTATATATAGTCTAAAAAAGTATTTTTTATTTTTTAATTATTTAAAATATTGCTGATATATCTAATAAACTGATTATTTTATTACGTTTTTAAATTTATGAAAAAAAATTTCAACTTATAACCTTCTCAAGAATATACAAATGTATTGATATAAAACATATCAATATACTATTAAAAATTAAAGCATTCTAAAAATTATATATATAATTTCTATATTTTTTATCAAATATTCATTAAGTTATAAGCATATATCTAGAGGTCATATAAGTTCCTAACACGGACACTCTAAATGTCATAATACGGACACCATATAACCAACAGGCGACGCTGGTCCAGCGTGCAGCGTATATGAGATACATATCCTTATATACGATACATATATCTAAGTAAATAGTATATAAGTAATACACATATATAAGACGCTTATACGCCCATATATAAACTATTCTGATTTTCATAAAAATCGCGTGCGTTATAATATTAATACCACCAATAAAGATAAATCTAAAAAATGTATTATGTAGATACTTAGATACTTAAATTGTATTATTAATTAAAAAATAATAAAAATAAATAGGACTACCTAAATTATTAACTAATTAAATTATATTAAATTATTCAGAAAATTAATTATAAATAATGTAATTGTAATTTGTCTGATTGATTCATCAATAATATATAGTTTATCTAGTGGTATATAGGGTGTCCGTATTATAACACATGTGGTTCCTATATCAACCCTGCAGTGTATCCGTATTCGGACACGGGCACCGAATACGGATACCCCGTTATCTATGGAATTAAAAGTTTAAATGATATTTTAAAATCACAATAATATCTATAATCATATAATATTAATATATTCTAATTTTTGAATAAAAATAATGTGTAATAAAAAGTTAAGACCATTTATTGTTAAAGTGTCATATTAGGTTACTTTCCACTAAGATTGTTATATATTTAACACAATTATTATATATAAATAAATATTAACAAAATATGTAATAAATAAATACATAACATTGTTATATACAACATTATTATATATATAAATACAAATTAATATATATTTATGCAATAACTTAATATGTAGATTAAATATTTATGCAGTTATTATATAGGTTATAATATTATTTATTTCATAAACCAATATAAGTATATTCATACATTGATATTTAATATAACAATGCATTTTAATAATTGAATTATTATAATTATTATAGGCCTACTTTTTACAATAACTTATTATATGAAAATATCATACATGCAATTATAATTATTTCTTTATTATTAAATTAATTAACAATTAAATATTATAATAATTATTATATTAATAAACCAATATAAATATATGCATACAATTGATAATATCAATTATTGATATGTAGGGGAAAGTCTCCGATTACCGACCCCCTCCTAATACCGACCCCCTCTCGTATCTCAGTAACTATAAGATATATCAAAAAATTATACATGAACTGTTAGCAATTTAATGATAAATATAAATAAGTATATTGTTTTACAAAATATTCAATCCTACAATTGTTATTTGATCAAATGTAATATTCTGTTTTTAATTTTTAAATATTTGAATAATAACTTTTTTTAAATCACTAAATACTTTATTAATTAAAAGAAAACTTAATTCTGGGCATAATATTGTAGATCAATAAAATGTTTATAACTATTATAAAAATAATTCAATTTGAATAACTATTAACCAAAATATCTTAATTATAGTAACCGAAATGATTTTCCTAATACCGACCGCCTAAATTACCCTAATACCGACCCATAATGTGATTTATAATATCCATTCAAAATAGATCAGTATTATACTTTAAAATATGTCATAAGTTGTTTGTGTATCATTACTATAGATTAAGTATGCATGCTTCCATTCGATTATATACATACTGATTAATAACTAAATATTAAATAATAATATACACTATTTTAATATAATTACTATAAAGTTTAAATTTAAATTTAATATTACTTTTAAAACATAAATTCAATAAAAAATAAATTGTGTGCATGTTATAATTAATTATATTTATGAATATCTAATATATTGATTGAATATTATAATACTAAAATTAGTTATACCACGCTTATTTTAAGGGGTCGGTAATAGGAGAAGGGGGTCGGTATTAGGAACATGTATCCGATTACCGACCCCCCTGTTTATTATTATAAATATAATTATATCAAACATTTAAAATAGCCACATTATTTATTGCCATAATATTACCCTATTTACAAAATTTAAAATAAATATATTTAAGATTAAGATTGAATAAGTTATTACAAATAATCATGTAGGGGTCGGTAATCGGAGTCTTCCCCTATTTAATAATTGAATTCTTATAATTCAAATTACTATACGCAAATATCATACATGCAATTATTATAATTTCTTTATTATTAAAGTAATTAAAAATTAATTATTATAATTATTATATAATTGACAATTAAATTATCGGTTATATGTATTATAAATTATAATTTATAATGGTAGTATAAATCGTTTATTGTTATAATAAATTATTAAATATTTATAGTTTTAAAATAAATTATCTATTATAGGCCTATTATAGACCTAGGACCTATTTACTATAGACCTAATGGTAATATTAATATTACTATTAATTACTATTAGGATTAATTACTATCATAATTAAATTAATATATATATATTATATATAATTTATGTATACCTATTGTTATTCATATTTGTATATAAGTAGGTTTTCCTATAAGTTTTTACAGATTATTTAATTAGAATTCATTAAATTAGATAATATTTTAAATCGAACTTAAAAATACAAACCTATCTTATTTTCTTTGTCAATTCTATTTTATTTCGGCTTTTATTGATAAGTGACGGGTGGAGTATACTCTATAGAGTTTAGAGTAAAGTGACCGATAGCACACAACTAAGTAGAGTTTAGAGTAAAGTTTAGAGTAAAGTGACCGATAGCACAAAACTCAGTAGAGTTTAGAGTAAAGTTTAGAGTAAAGTGACCGATAGCACACAACTCAGTAGAGTTTATAGTAAAGTTTAGAGTAAAGTGACGGATAGTGCCCCATAGAAACTTAGGTTCAGATTAAGTTGATGTAATTATTACCTACGTTATATGTAGCCTACACTATTTTTTAATTATAGAAATAATATAATATGATATCGTTTAATTATTTTAACATGTGTTATATTATTATTAATGTAAATTAATTATAATTAATAATTATTATTTTAATTGGATATTTAAATTAATATTCTAAATTTAATAAATAAAGTTGTTATTTTAAAAATTAAAATTAATTAAGTAATTTTAATCACCATATTCTGATTCAAGTAACACATCAAATCGAACTATAATTGTAATCATAAGTATATGTTGAAGTTAAACTTAAGTCGAACTAAGTTAATTAGTTACACTGTTAAAAATAAGGGTTGTTATTCTACAAAATTATAGGGTTGTTTATAAAGAAGGGTTGTTTACTTATACTTTCAATAACAACCCTTGTTAAAAAAGGGTTGTTAATATAAGGGTTTTTAATATCAAATATTAAAGGGTTGTTAATATCAGAAATAAATGGGTTGTTAATAAAAGGGTTGTTCACTATTATTAAAAAAGGGTTGTTAATAAAAAGGGTTTTTAATATCAAATATTAAAGGGTTGTTAATAAAAAGGGTTTTTAATATCAAATATTAAAGGGTTGTTAATAAAAAGGGTTTTTAATATCAAATATTAAATGGTTGTTAATAAAATGGGTTGTTAATATCAAAAATTAAAGGGTTGTTTACTTTCATTTTTAATAAAAACCCTATAGGGTAATAAGCTTTAAATTCATATAATTATTTTATTATAGAAAGAATAAAATATTATACTTTTTAATTATTTTGAAATATTGATTTAATTTTTATCTATGCAAATTAATTATAAATTATTATTTTAAATTAATATTTAAGTAATTATACTGTTTTAATAAATAAAATATTATTTTAAAACCTATAATTATTTAAGTAATCCTACACAACTTAATAAGAATACTAGAAGAAGAACAGAAGACAGAGTGGCCAAAACACATGAGTGAATTAATTTTTTCTTATAATGTAACACCACACGAAACGACAGGGTTTTCACCTTATTTCTTGATGTTTGGGAGAGAGTGTAAACTTCACATTGATAAGATGATAGGAAATATAGTAGGAATAATATCGCTAAAAGACACTTGGACAGAAGAAGCTGCGAGGAGAAAAGAGATAAGTGAATAGGTTGTAAGCAATAAGAAATGTAAAAAGAATAGTTATGAAATTCCGAAGAAAGAAGATGTAGAGAAATATTTAGAAGAAGGTGAGTACGTCTATATAAGGAAGAGAGTACTCGGTTGAAATAATATTCAGAATTTCTGGGACGATAAAAAGTGGCTTATTATATGAAGAAGAGAGAATGTATACAAGATTGAGAATGAAGGAATAAAGAAAATATTACACCGTGAGAATGAGATCATGCGAAACATAGTATATATGTTGGAAAGAAAAACTTCCCCCAGAGGAAACTATATCCTGGCTCAGGTCAGGTAAGGAGAAAACGTAGAAGTGTATAGATTGTATATATGGTTACGTATTTTGTTTATATAATTATATAATTATTGTGTTACGGTTATATTTATTACTATTGGTTACGGTTATTTTTTGATAGAATATTATTTATTTTAAATTGCGAGGGGTGAATGTTATTTGATAGAATATTATTTATTTTAAATTGCGAGGGGTGAATGTTGTGATATGCATAAATAACGTATTGATGCAGTGATATGCATGACTAAGCATAATGCAGTGATATGCATGACGGCGTTAGCACTGACTAACGCCTCCGAGAAGTTGAGTTAATCTTAATACGTTAGTGATAAATCACCTATATATAATACTTTATACCTATACCCGAATCCTCTACATATATATATATATATATATATATATATATATATATATATATATATATATATATATATATATATATATATATATAGTATGGTAAAGTCATGTACAATTTGTAGTAGTCATCTAAGTAATAAAAGGTAACCCCTAAACCCAATGAATGACCTACTAAACTTTGGCAATGTTGGTACTGACCTATTTGAATTCCAGGGAAGAAAATATCTGCTAGTCATATATTATAACTCTATATTTCCAGAAATTGTTAAATTAATCTTTACTTGAAGTATAGATATAATTATGGAACTTATGAATATATTTGGTCGGTATGGAATTCCGGAAATTATAAGGTCAGGCAATGGACTCTAATATACGAGTAGCGAATCTAAAAAGTTTATAGAACAGTTAGAAATCACCCACAATACTATCTCACCTAGTTATCCTCAGATAAACGAGGAAGCTAAACGAATGGTTCGGACTGTTAATATATTAATAAATAAACAGAAATTCATAGAATTAGCACTGTTAGTTTATAGCAATGCGATAAATCCCAAGTAGGGGAATTATGTCTAATACGGGCCAGTGTGTAATACGGGCCACTGCGATATCTCAGTAACTATTGTTCAAATCAAAACAAAATATATACAAGATTTATTCAGTATCGTATTTCTATTAATAAGGGGTATTTTTTATTTTAATATTTGCATTTATATTACTAATATTGATCATTATATCAAAAAATAGTTTACAAATGAAAATTTACTAAATAATTATTTATTTATCCACCAATGTCGTTAATAAATCTAACATTAATTAAATAATTAAAAGCACGATTGGAAAGATTAATTAAATACGAAGAATATAAATATATACAATCGACTTTATATTCAATAGTAAGTGTGTGAGGGGTTATTTAACAGATGTATCAAATGTTTGCAATACGGGCCACCTAATGTTAGCAATACGGGCCACATGACCAATGGAAATGCTTGATTCTATATTACTATTTTTTAATATCATATCACTGAAATAAAATCTAATTTAAGTGCGTGCGAAATCGTGCGTATATTCATACCCTCCATATAAAGAAATTTTCTTTATATCGAATATTCATACAAGCGTTTATGGATAGATCGAACTATTACGAGAGTGGTTATGATGAATGTGTACATTATTATCATAGAAATTACAATTAGGTGATTCTAATGTATATGATTATTACACCGTATGTATGCTTATACGCGTATTCACGTATATATATATGTATGTTAATATATACATACATATATACACTGTATATATACTGTATGCGTATACGCATATACTCATATACGAATATCCATATGTATTGATATATAAAGGCATATTATATGTTTAAATATATATGCATTTATAATATTGTACATATATTTGAATATATGAGAGGGAATATGTGTAATCGTATATGTACGATTGTATTATATATATAACCAAATATGTATACGCATAGATATATACGCATATATATATATATATATATATATATATATATATATATAACTTTTGTAAATGTGATATTATTTATAATTATGGCAGAGTATCAATTTTAATATTAAATAATAAAATCATAATTGGTATCTATAGATATCTATAATTATCGATTATAATCGATAATAAATATTATATTGAAATATAATTGATATAATATAATAGGTATATATAATGATATAATATAATATAATAGTAATAGAATAAGTAATATAATAAGTATTAAAGCATAATGTAAATTTCAATATACAGTATAATTAATGTTATCTAAAATTAGTGAGATCGGAAATTATTGTTAGCATATCGAGATGGCATATACTATATATCTAGTGAGGCAGCAATTATATTCATGTGCATTGTTTTTTTATAATATAATTGTGAAAGAAAGTCGTATACGTAGATCTCTAGATGTTACAATGTATTTCATTTGAAGTAATTATAATATGAATTACTGATTTATTAATGTGTGTATTAATAATATATAATGTATACAATGTATTATTATTTCTATGGTATTAATATTATAAACCATATGTTTGGTAAATAGTTTATGTTAACAATTATATGTTTATGATTATATGATATTATTTATAATACTTAATTTATAATAATTATATATATATTTGTCAATAAATAATGAATGTTATCTCATTCCTAATTTCCATTCATTATTATATGATTGTATATCATATTATTCTACATATAGGTTGTATATATTTTCACCGTTACATTAATTTCCTAAGTCAGTTGATAGAAAATAATTATAAATTGTAACATAGTATCTAGAAACACATACATATGAATGTTTACATTATTCAGCATAGTATACGTCATATAGAACAATTAAAGTTACGCTCTATCGATATTCTATAGAATTTATTTAATGCATTTTATTTTTAACTTTTATCATTGTTATTTCTATTTTATTTATTTCATCTACCTTAATATAGTTAGATTATGATATTTATATATTGCTCAATTTTTTAACAACATTTTTGTTTATTCATATAAATTATTGTTATATTTATTTATCGATATTTTCTTTTATTATTTATTTTACATTTTATACACCATTTTCAAATTTATTAAGTGAATACAATTCACTAATACAAAACATATATAATTAATTATTAAATTTAGTTTATATTTTTATTTTATATTTTTTAATTATATTTTAATATTGTTAAATTAGCTATATCCTGCATACTGTACAATATATATATATATATATATATATATATATATATATATATATATATATACATATATAATGCATCGTAATATTATTAATGTATAGATTATATATATATATATATATATATATATGAACATACCAGATTTGGTTGACATTTCTTGCATAATATTAATCATTTGGTAGACATGATTATTTGGAGGACAATTTCGTGTCCACCAAATAGTTTAGGGCAATAATGTATCACTTTTGGTATAAATTTGACTTATAATAAAATTATATAATTAATATATAGGAAATAAAGTTGTATATTATTTATTAATAATTTAAAAATCAATAGAATGGGTAAGTTTAAATAATGATTGAATTTTCACTCTATATATATTGGATCCATAAAAATAACTGTTTAGTAGACACACCATTTTCAATGAAATACGTAGTATTGTTGGATATATTTCTATAGGGAATTGATGGATTTAGACTTTATATTACATATGGATCATATATATAAAATAAAAAAATAAAATATTATATTAATAAAAAATATACATTTTAATTAATTTATTATTTATTTTTATTATATTTTGAAATAATAAATGGAATGATTCATAAATACTAAGGTAATACAAGTATTTTTATTAATTTAAAATTTAATATTTAAAATTTAATAATCTTAAAATATATATTAAGATTATTATTAAATATATACTTAAACATTTAAATAGAATAATGTTTAATTGTGTATTCAATATATAATTATATATATCCATAATCATGTGTATTAAAATATAAATATTTATAAATACTAAGGTAATACAAGTATTTTTATCAATTTAATATTTAAAATTTAATAATTTTAAAATATATATTAAGATTGTTAAATATATACTTACTATTTAAATATATAGAATAATTTGTAATTGTGAATTAAATATATAATTATATACATTCATAATCATGTGTATTAAGTAATTTATTAAGTAATTTATCGTGTAAGAAAAAAAATGTAAGATTTTAAATTTTACCAGGTAACATTTTTAAATATTCTATTAATAATTAATTTAATTGAATTGGGTTTTACCAATAGTAGTTTCTAATAGTACACATACTATTAGTTGTTATTGTAAACTTTATATGGATAGTTATATTCAATATACTAATTAAATATAACATTGCATAATAGGATTATTATAATTATTATTATAATCATTATTATATTATAATCATTATAGTCAAAATATAGTTTAAAAATAATCAACACACTAAAAGCCCACATACTTCATTATACGAATTAGTAATTACATAAATATATAGTATTCATGTCATTATATAATTAATATAATATTATAAGAATAATCGTGTAATTTAAATAATTCGAATAAACATGTTACGGACATAGACTCTATCAGTGATATAGTCTATCATATAGTCTGATACGTTAATATCAAAGAAGGCCGCCGATTATTATTATTATATTGTTAGAGTTCAATTTTTATTTTGGGGTTGTTTAATTTATTTGGTTTTGTTTTATTTTTCTGTATTTTTTAGCTGCATTATAATGAACTCTGACATTATTATAATAACAATCGGCGGCCTGCTTTAAGATAATTCCTATAATAGACTATATCATAGAGTATTAAAAAAATCACGATATTTAACCTAGTACCAGGTATATTATATAATATATATTATATTATAAATTATAATTTATAATATATAATAACTTATTAAATAAGATATACAAAATTGTCATACTTTTTTTTAATTTGTATACAACCTTATATTTATTTACATTTTTAATATAATTACTACTATATACTTCCACTATATATATATTATATACATGGGAATACGGACGTTAGGCAAACATTAAATAACTATAAATATCAAATGTCACAAATGTGGCCAAGGTGTATGTCACTCTAATTCATTATACGCTCTAAGAGCGTATAATGTACCACTAAAACTGAAAATAAAATCTTAATGAGAAACATGTATATATAATGAATAATTCCTTTTGAAAAATATATTTATAAACCATTCGTATTAATATATATATATATGATATTTACACATACGAGTACCATCCTATTTGCGTATTGATATTTGTGGGTTGTTTGATTTATTTTTTTTAGTTTTATTCTTCCGTTTTTTTAACAAGCACGCCTTGTGCTGTTATAATATATAATATAAATAATAGCGCCACGTAATGTTGCCATTTAATTTTTACCTACCATCCGTATCATCATATATATATATTAACCTTTATATGTAATAACATATATATTAACAACATTTTTAGATTATTATATTATTGAATGTATTAAATATTAACAGGTAATGCCTTGTACTTATTGTTATATATTGTATTTATTTATATGCGACGATATTGTACATCTACGTGATATCAGCGAATATACGCATAGTGCCTGGTATCATAATGCACGTACATTCCTACCATCTCGCATGACCCCCCCCCCCCACGCGCAGACGGCTGTGTATATATAGCGGACCGCCGCTATGTATAATCACTTGAAGAATAAGTATAACCAATAAACGTACATAAGCCTTGACGTAACATCAATAAGCGTCCAACCTCACGTCCAATGAATATCATCCTGCCACGTCAACCAGTGAGAGCACGTTAGGAAACATCTACCCCCACGCCCAATGACTATAAACAATCATGAACCCTACACCAACTCCTTCCTTCGATTGGCACAATGAAGATCGGCTAGACGAGCTGAAAATGTTGTTTAACATTTTATTTACGTCCTCGCCATTGCCCACTACATCCGGTATGATATCCTGTACACCCTCGCCGTCACTCATGACCTCCGTGACGCCCCAGC
The DNA here is from genome assembly GCA_964019155.1 of Osedax fenrisi. Taxonomy (NCBI): domain Eukaryota; kingdom Metazoa; phylum Annelida; class Polychaeta; order Sabellida; family Siboglinidae; genus Osedax; species Osedax fenrisi. The sequence continues at coordinate 21,598,671 of OZ025246.1, forward strand.
CACTACCCACGACATCCGGTACGCTTTCGCCCTTGCCCACTTTATCAGGTACATATTCGCTACGCCCCCGCTGTCACCCACGACATCTGTGACGCATCCGACATCACACATAATACCCGATATGTTCTCAACGTCACCCGTGACCCTCTCGATCTCACCCACAATATCCGTGACCCCCTCATCATCACCCCCACCATCCGTGATGCCATACAGCACCATACACAATGCATGTATTGCCATCCCCATGGCCACCTCCAACATGATATCCTTCTTCCATACGTGAGAAGAGGGAATGACCCCAACCCCTCTTCGATAACCAATAGGGAGAAGAGGGGATGTTATATATTTTATTTATATATATGCGTCGATATTGTACATCTACGTAATATCAGCGCATATACGCCTAGTGCCTGGTATCACGACGCACGTACAATGTACGTTTCTGTCGTCTCGCACTACCGCCCCACGCTCAGACATCTGCGGTGGTCCGCTATATATAATCTCTTGAAGAATAAGTCTAACCAATTAACGTAAATAAGCCTTGACATTTTACTCCCATATATACACACAACTTAACAGTGTAATATATTAGTATTACACAACTTAGACAGTGATTAATACATAACAACAATTTATATATATATATATAATAATTTTATATAATATATTATATGTATACACAAATATCCATGCATATATATATATATATATATATATATATATATATGACTAATGATCTCCTCTTCAACAATGATGGCGTACATACCGACCCCAAGTGTGAGAAGTTAATTCAACAGATAACCTCACAAGATTCTCCGCAAGCCATTGATAATTATCATTATCATAATTATTACGCGATACCTATGAATTATAATTCATAGTTATCGCAAACTACATGTGGCCCTTTAATAAAGACCTGTCACACCTTACGATACTTCTATGTTAACTTCTTAAAAAAGATGTCGAATACCTAATATATTCAATAACATGGAAGAATAAATATACTACTCTATCATATTATGCGACAAAGAAGAAGATAACAATTCAAGTAGACGCTTCATACGATTACTTTGACGCCATCCTCCTACATCCATCCAACAAGACGAAATCCCCATCACCTTCGCATCTAAGATATTCAGCCCCGCTGAGACTCGTTATGTATATATCGAAAAATAAATGTAAGCCGTAATATTCGGAATCGAATGGTTTCACATTATTAAGTCTGACCACAAGTGAAGATGATCACCAGGGTTGGGGTCAAATACACTTTATCAAATACAAATACAAATACAAATATTTATTACATTTTTATACAAATATATATCAAATACAAATACAAAATACAAATATTAACACATTAAATATTAAATCATTTGATTTAATCATATTTTAAATCATATGATTATATTTTATATAAAATAATAATCCTTATCCCTAGATTATATATATATATATATATAGACATTGCATAGTTAGTGATTGATATGTATTGGATATATGATATTAATAGGTTAATTAAAGCAATGTAGATAGGTGGTATAATTTTTAAATATTAAGGAGAAGACGTAGAATTAGAGTAATGAATGGATAAATGATATATGAGTTCTAGAGAGAGAATCTAATATAAATATAAAATACAAATATTAAATCATAAAATAATAATTCCTATCTCTATACCAGATTGCATAATAATTAATTGAAATCTATTTTAATATATTTAATTCCTAAAGAAAATCAATAAAATAAAAAACTGTAAACAATAGACTGATTGCTTGGGATATTATAAGTTATAATTTATAACACATACATATTCTATATAGAATATTAATTTATTTATATAGTATTCATAAAATTATTGTTCTATTATATTATTTGTATTATTTAATAAATGTATTCTTTAATATAAATGGTAAATATTTTGTTAATTTTTTTACATTCATAAATTAATTGTTTAAATTCTACATTCTATTAAATTATTAAATTAAAATATTTTTAAAAGTGTATTTGAAACTGTATTTGATCAAATACACGAAATACGACACTCAAATACAAATACATCACTGAATAATTATTCAAATCAAAATATAAATACGTATTTGAACCCATCCCTGATGATCACCCAGAAAAATTTCTTCACACCACCAACCCGAGTCCAAAAAATGCTACTACGAGTGCAGCAGTAAGATTTCACGCTAATATTTTTAAAGCCAGGAATAGAGCTACGGATAGATTTTCACCTACCATCAGATGCCAGTGAACACATAGACCTTGATGTCCAGATAAGCCATTGATGTTTGGAACACAGAAAATAGAATATTTAAAATTAGAAACGGGAGACGAAACCCTTCAAGCCTTACTTTCTTCTGTATAAGTAACCTCTATTGCCATATGACACACTGACGCACTCATGGCAATACCTAAGTATACATTTTGTCCACTATAACATTATCACGTACCTCATTATATTTGATTTTTATACTCAATTCCCATTCATATACACTATGCGTGCACCAGCGCAACCATTGTATATCATCTAAAATATGGTATCCTAGACCGGTTACTTAGCGACAACGGAGGACTATATTCGTCACAAGCGTTCCGAATATTTGCATCCGAATGGGGATTCAACCACGTGACAAGCAGGCATACCACTTCCTAAGTAACGGCCTAGCCGAGGAACCATGCAGAGCTTGAAGATGTCTGAGAACTTCCAGATGTCGAAACTTCTAATATGATCTAAACCAGTAATTATCGACACAAAGCCCCACCGAACTGCTCTACAGCCACAAGTTAGCAAACCCTTTACCTAGCACCTACCCCGTAGACTTGTCGAATGAGAATAAATTATCATCCAATATGTCAACCACACGACACTAGTAAAAAACAAGACTCATTGTACCTGTCCAACATAACACCCCTCACAAACATTCACCAGCGTGACCACATATCAAAGACATGGAAGCCAGCTATGAAACTTAGGAGTTACAACATCCGCAGTATGGATTGTTCTACCTTCGGGAGAAATCTATGAGATATCCGCCTTACTGCCCCGTCGACGCCCTGTCAGGAGGTAGTACCAACACACCGAGATGCATCAGAGAATTACTCAAGACCTCTTGCCCTACCCTCTACTCCACCGATACTCGGTTCAGATGTAGTAATCCCCTCCGTAGTGTGTCATTACATTCTCATCCCAGGGATATCGCACTCACAACTAGTCCGTTGACACCCGGTCCTGATCTAGATAACCAAACCTCGTCAACCGTAGCGCTGCGTTGATCTAACAATAATGTACGATCCCCACTTTTATTATTGACTTGTAGATATAAATGTATAAATGGGGTGTTATATGCTTACATATATATATAACTACTTATTATTATAATCTATATATTTATATATATATATATATATATATATATATATATCCATGTGCCTTCTACACATATGTATTCCTACCAAAGATATATATATATAATGTTAGCGCTCTAAATATAGATAAAATCTAAATATAGCTATTATTTAATAGGAATTTATATTCGCCAAACTTATTATTGTAGCCTATAGACTGTGACACAGTCCGATACAGAATTATCTGTACATCTTATACACATCCCTAATTATTATATGTATATATATAATGTCACATATTACGACATGGCTATTGTTCACAATAAATCTCAGCATTATTATCCTCTCCTTCTTTCAAATATAATATTGTGTATAAACTAATGGATTTATTATACTTAATAATCAGGAGCCGGTTACTCTGGAAATAAAATATTTCCTATTTCTGGGAATTTTTAGCTAATTTTATTCGCGTCGGACATTCGAGTAGCTCTCAAAATATATTTGTATAAAACTTGGACAATTTGATGGTACTTAGGATAACAAATAGGTGTCCTTATTAAATTTATAATACATAGGATCAAATATTAAAATATGAAATATGGGTCCTATATAATCCTATACTATATATATATATATTTATACATAATATAAAATATAATAATGAACACACTATGTGTTTCGAAATAATTTCTAGTTCAATATATTTCATAATATATAATATTTTTAATAGATATGATAATAAAATATTAAATAATAATATTAATATTGAATGGAATTTTATTTGTTTTATGTTTTGTTTTATATATGATAAGTATGCTAATTATATAATGAATATGCTTTTTCTTGTAAAAGACTTTAAAATAATGTCTAGTAAATAGCCTAAATAGTGTAAATAGGGTAATTAGGGTAAATAGTAAATAGGTTAAATAGTATTATTATTTATATTAAAAAAATATATATTATAAAATAAAAAATATACCACCTGAGGGCATCGTAGCCAGACCTTCTGCATTGCATACAGCAATCTAACCATGGTATAGTGCACTATACTACCTATCGGATTTTATTAATTATGTATAATTACTAATAGTAGTATTAGTTTTGGTTTAATTATAAATATAATTAGAATAGAATTATTTTTCATATAAAATTGTACTTATTTTGTTATCATATCATACAAATAGTATTTATTATATCTAGAAACTATATAGATATCCTGTATAATTGTAATATTATAATTAATAGTATGCAACTGAATAACATAAATTGTATTAATATTTACTTTAAGTAATACTTATTATAATTATTATAATTATATAAACTTAGTTTAAAACTATTATAATTATATAAAATATTCAACAAATATTATTTCGATATTGAATTGATTATATAATTGTACTTATATTATAAACTATATGATAGTATAATTAATTAACCCAGGAAACAATGATAGCCTCATAATAATTTAATTATGTGATAATAGCATATATATAATAGCCTCGAATGTTTACATTGTTTTGTAAATGTATATTTATTAAATAATATAATATTAAATATTTAATAATATTATATTATGCTTCTATTCATTTGTCATGCTATTATCATAATTATGGTGCTATTAAAAGTCTATTATGCAATTATTATGCTGCTATTAATTGCATAATAGACTTATAAGAGCATGACAAATTAATATAAGCATAATTATTATGCTGCTATTATGATAATTTGTCATGCTATTATAATAATTATGGTGCTATTAAAAGTCTATTATGCAATTATTATGCTGCTATTAATTGCTTAATAGACTTATAAGAGCATGACAAATTAATATAAGCATAATTATTATGCTGCTATTATGATAATAGACATTTAATTATCTATTGATTATACTTGAAATTAAATGGGCTTTCCGAAACTACATAGAACTCTTATGTACATCCTTTAATAATCGAATTATAATTAAGTAATATTTAACTTAGGTACATAATTATATTTTGAATATTTTTAAACATTCAAAAATGAAATAAGGATTATAAAGAAATAACAAAATCCCAGAGTAACCCAATAATACCTATAAATAAGGTTTGTCCTTGTTGGGATTGTCTCTGGCCAATCTCAGAGCAACCAGCCCCTGGACCAGTTAATATGTGCCAACTTTCAATATAGCTTATTTTGAAAAGCCTTTCAAAATATTTTTGTAGGGTTATTTTGAGCATTTAAAAAAATTAAAATAAGTTATTATTATTCATCATAATTTTCGATTTATATTATATAATTAATAACTATCATATTATATACTTAGTATAATACTATATATATAATAATAATCATACTATTATTTTGTATTCTTAGAATAATTCTATAATTTATCAATACTTTATTAAATTTGTGAAATATAATTATATTCTAATTCTATTTATAATTAAATCAAATCTAATACTACTATAAGTAATTATATATAAATAATAAAACTGTTTTGGTAGTATACCCGACAAACAATTTACCCCGTTAAAGTATCAAATTAGCACTACCAATATGTTTGTTATTTAGACCACTAATTACTCGATGAAAAGCTAATGCCAATTTGATACTAATTGTTAATAAAACGGGAGTATACTACTAATACGTTACTACACAATATGCATATGGTAGTACCAATTCATAAATTCATAGTATATATATTACATTGGCAAACTAATACATTACGATACAATATGAATAAGGCAGTACCATTTCATAACTTCATAGTACTGTCATTGGCAATACTAATAGGATACTATACAATATGCATACGGCAGTACTAATTCATAACGTCATAGTACTGTCATTAGTAATACTAATATCTTATTATACAATATGCATACGGCAGTACTAATTCATAACTTCATAGTACTAGCTATGGTAATACTAATAGATTACTATTCAATATACATACGGCAGTACTAATTTATAACTTCATAGTACTAGCTATGGTAATACTAATCTAGTAGCTTGTAGTATTAAAATAGTATCACTAATCCTATACATTACAGCATTGAAAAGGTATCGCTAATTCTTTACTTTATGGTAGATATAAGGTAGTACTAATTCTTTACTTGATGGTAGATATAAGGTAGTACTAATTCAATACTTTATAGTAGTTATAAGGTAGTACTAATTCATTACTTTATGGTATAGATAAGGAAGTACTAATTATTTACTTTATGGTATAGATAATGTAGTAATAATTATTTACTTTATGGTAGAGATAATTATCTCTATATCAATATTAAGTTTCGATCCATAAATTAATTATATTTATACTACACAATTATATAATTTTATTACAATGTTAATACAATTATAATATATTAAATATTTTTATTTTTAAATTGCTTGAATACAGTAAAATAATAATAACAATAGTATATATATATATATATATTTATATATACATATAATACATTCATAAATATCATCAATAGTAATCGTATGACGTAAGCAAATAAAGATACTGATCAGCAGCTCTATTTGCGATAATATAGAATATATATAAGGTCCCATGTTTGTTGTATGGTATCATCGGATATATGTTGGATATATCCAACATTCTATAGTATGGATATCTTCTGGTGTTATGTTCATCCTTTTAGTAGGTAACTCCGTTAGTGTGTCAGTATGATCCCATTCTCTCTTTATATACGATGGAATGTGAGACAGGTAATATAGCATACTCTTTTTGATGTGATTGTCCAAAGCTCCTTGATGTGTTGCGATGTAATTTCTGAAAATAATAATCGTATTATATGAACTAGGTATATATAATTATATATAGTTATATATAGTTATATATATATATATATATATTTATATATATATATATATATATATATTTGTGTAATAATACATATTATGTATTTAATTTATATGTGTGTTTATACGTATGTATGTGTGTATGTGCACACCCATTACTATAGTATAATATAGTAATTTACATAATATATCGAAATTATATAATATATATAAAAGTATAATATATAAAAATATACTTATAAGTATTTGAATAACGCTATTAATACAAATAATATGTATGTTATTTATACTTATATTTATAATAATTAATGTCGTATTGTTTTATATTAAATTATAATTGCAATTATATATACATGTAAAACTATATATTAATTAATAATCATTAATTAAATAATAAAACGCTTGAATGATAAATATGTATTATTGAACATATAAAACACGTGCTTTATGGGAAGACGGCTTATGATTGGTCAGATTTCACCACGTTACAATATTAGTTGACTAATCACTAATTAATAATCAGGAATTAGGGAGAATCGGATAACTATATATATATATTATATATATATATATATAATATGTGTATATATACATAGGTATATTACCGTATCTTTATGAATACGACTGTTCATTCTTCAATACACTTTTTAAGTAGCATGCCTTTGTTTATAATCATTCATATTGTTGAATTCAATGAGTACATAATGTAATGCAGCGATTTCTTATCTTCATTCTATATAAATAATATATTATATAGCATATTATAATAAAATATTTTATTCGTATTATTATGTATATTATATATATATATATATATATATTAAAGTATGGAATAATTATATTTGATATAAAATGTTATCCTATATTGAAATGGTTATGGGAGTATGAGATTATTATAATTACAATTAATTTAATTATTTAAATATATAAATAAAAACATAAGAGATATACAATTGATATAATATATAAAATAATATAAAATATTAAGTTAAATTAAGTAAAAATTAAATAAGTTAATATATGTGCTTTATTAAATAGTAAATATATATACTTATGTGTATTACCTTATATTTATTTGCACGACTGCTTCTCTTGCAATATATTTATTACATATCATTCCTTGGTATATAATCATTCATATTGTTGAATTCGATGAGTCAATCATGTAATACAGCGATTTCTTATCTTCATGCTATATAAATAGTACATAATATATTACAATACAATATTGTAATTATAGTATTATTAATAATATATATATATATATTTTAAAGTATGAAGTAATTATATTTTATATTAAATTAGATATAATATTAATATATTAAAATTAAGTATGGAATAAAGTATGAAGTAATTATATTTTATATAAAATTAGATATAATATTAATATATTAAAATTAAGTATGGAATAAAGTATGAAATAATGATTATATTATTAATATGTTTAATATATTATATAAATTAAATATTAGATGAAATATATTTATATAAGTTATATACTATTTATTAAATAGTGAATAGAGTGAATATGAATATGTAATATATATGTATGTATGTATATCTGTATATGTGTATGAGTGTGTGAGTGTATGTGTGTGTTTGTGTGTGTTTGTGTGTGTATTGTGTGTATGTTCAGTGTGAATGCATGCGTGTGAGGTGTATATATATATATATATATATATATATATATATTATGATTCATAATGTATTATAGATAGTAATTTATATATTAATAATTAGTAATACTTAATTAATTAGCTATAATCCGTATTTACATAAATATATTCATTGTTATTGTAAACTTACCTATATCGTCTATAAGGTCTATATCCGTGTCTTCTATTGTATGGTACTGTATACATATATGCGAAGTAGCAACAACAAAATAGAAGCTTAAAAATATAGGGCGCGGCGCTTCTCGCGTCTCAAAAATTACATTTCAATGAACGTGAAAACTAAAGTTTGGCATATGCACGTATTATTGTGAATTAGTAGTACTATATAATATACTACTAATTTGCATTATATGATATATGACCTAGTTTTATATTATGCACACATAGCTATTATTACACAGCTATACATGTGTAATTAGGGGACAATGAAATAATATATATATATATATATATACACACATAAATACACACACACAGACACACACACACACACACACACACATACACACACACGCATATACATATATATATATATATATATATATATATATATATATATATATATATATATACACACATATATACACATACACACGCACACACACAAAAATACATATATACATACATATAAATACACACACACTCACACGCACACATACATTCGTGTGCGTGTGTGTATGTGTATGTGTGACGTACTGTGTGTATATTTATACAGCAAGAACATTTTTAAATACTAGGATCAATATAAAAATTCGAATTAATTCGAGTATGGCATATATATACAATGTATATTATACATATATATTAGCCGAACGATATAGTATACTTGAAAAACAACTATTGATAAATAAGCATTAATGATACTACCCATTGCAAGTAAAGATTCATATAGATTAGATGAGAATTTATAATTGTAAAAGAAAAGTATAATGACAAATATATATGTAAAATTGATGAATGTACACTTATTACTTAATTTTCCAATACCATCTCAGCTTCTAGGAGTACATGTAATATTGCAATCTTCTCTAACCAATAAATATATATTACAAAATATATTGAATAATACTGGAGATAATAGACAACCCTGTATACATATACTGTCATTGTAAAGGGAAGACCATTGTGTTGTTCAATAGAATAGAGCTTATTGTAAAATTATGTTGTGATTGTATTATATTGATCTGTTCGATGTGTAATATTTTTTTCGACATGGTATGCCATAACAAATCATGTCATACTCTATAAAAACTTATTTAATGTATACCTTCTATAGATGAAATAATTATAGATTTGCCTTTGTTGATCAATTTATTTCTCCATTAGTAGTCTACAGCTTAGAATTTTATCGATATCGAGCACCATATATGGTGCTTCGATGTTATCTAATGATACCTGTTCCTTGGACAAAAATCTATTCTGCCTATTAGTTAACCGATTAAAAATGACTCTTTGTAGGATTTTGCTCGAATGAATTATGAGACTACTATAGTAGTGGCAAAGAAAGGCGCCCTCAAAAAGTTATTATTAAACTATAGTGTGATAATTAGAGACATTTTTGAGGTCCCCTTTCTTTTGTATATGTATACCTATTCTATAGAATCAATGATATAGTCCATGTTGTTGGCCATTCCTTTGTTATCCAGATTTATTGACACAGTTTATTAAATGTATCAGTTACTGGTAGTGTTACCACCTTAGTTGGTAAGTTCACTTTGATACATTATTCATTCCAAGTAATTTTCCATTCTTCAGGCAATTTATTGCCTTTTCAACTTCTGACTTCAGTATTTGCAGTGTCTGTTCCATCTCAGAAGGATGATTGTCGTTTTGAAATTTATCACAATCAGGATTAAGTTTAAAGTTATAGATATCTTTGCAATTTTCTGTCCAATGGACACTGTCCATCTTTCTATTCTGGAATTATTATCAGCAAACAGTATACCATTTTTATCTTCGACGATTGACATTTTTAATAATTAATAATTATCAATTATATAATTACTAAATATAATTAATAATTATTAATTATATTTATTATTTGTTAATAATTAATAATTATTTAATATATTAATTATTTAATTATTAATTATTGAATTATTAATTATTGAATTATTAATTATTGAATTATTAATTATTTAATTATTAATTATTTAATTATTAATTATTTAATTATTAATTATTTAATTATTAATTATTTAATAATTATATTTATTATTTATTAATAATATATTATGTAATAATTATTAATTATTTAATAATTATTCAAATAAAATAATTATTAATTATTCAAATTAAATAATTATTAATTATTAAAGTATTATTAATTATTACTTATTTAATAATTATTACTTATTTAATAATTATTAATTATATTTATTATTTATTAATTGAATAATTATTTATTATTTAGAAATTATTAATTATTTAGTAATTATTAATTATTTTGTAATTATTAAAAATTAATTATTCAACTTAATTATTAATAAATAATTAGTTAATTAATAATTATTAACTATTTAATGATTATTAATTATATTTAGTAATTATTAATAATTAATTATTTTATAAATAATTATTAATTATTTATTAATTATAAATAATTTATAATTATTATTAATAAATATAATAATAATTAATTTTGTAATCAATAATAATTAATATTTAAATGTTATCGTTAACAAATATTTATACTTTATACTTTCGATTATATTTGCTTACATAAATTATCAATCAATAATAATAATAATAATAATAATTATTATAATAATAATTAATAATTATTAAATAATAAAACTGTTTTATTAAAATTAAATAATTAAAGCAACTTTCACTGTATAGGTCTAACAAATATATAGGTAATTATAATTAGTATACTAACTATAGTATATATAAATATCATGCAAATAAAATAAACTACAATATTAAATAAAGTTCCTTAGTAAGTAATTTTAAAGTAAATATCAATTATGAATTATTAATTATAAAAATAGTATATAAATAATTTATATATTCATATATATTTAATTTTTATATATATTATATATATATATAATTATATATACTTGACAATTTTAAAGTAACATTTATTATTAAATATAAAAATAATGGATCACATAGAGAACATTTAATACTGCAATGCAAGGACATGAACTTGAAATTAACTAGGTCATCATAATATATATATATATATATATATAATATACAATATAATAATATATACTAAAAAATATAATAATATTAAAATTATAATGATACAAAATAAGTAATACTATATAATATATATATTCTTTGATATTTCATGAATAATTTAAAGTGTATTGAAATAATATGTTACAAATTAAATAATATAATTATTTCACTTTGATCCTAACATCATATATAAATATGATATAATAAAAATGTAATATTTGAATCATTAATTTTAATCATAAATGGACTTTAACATATATAGAATATTGAATAATAAATGTTGTATTCAATTATTTTTAAATAATATAAAATAACAAATTAATTTAAGTAATAATGTAGCATATAATATATATATATATATATATTTTGAGTTTGTGTATATATAAATATATATATATATATATATATAAATATATATATATATATATATATATATATATATATATATATATATATATATATATATATGTGTGTGTGTGTATGTGTGAGTATGTGTGTGTGTATGTATGTATGTATACATATATGTGTGTGCATGTGTTTGTTTATGTGTGTATATATGTGTGTGTGTCATCGATATATATATAAAGTGTACATGGCACACACACTTTCTTTATACACACTTTCTTTATACACACTGTGCGACGCAGTTTGCACACAAAGTGTGCGTGTATGTAATACTATATATAAAAATAAATATATATATATATAATACATAATTTTATAACTATGATATTTATTAAATTGTAATTTTTTTTCTAATATTTTTACAAAAAAAATATATTATTTGTGATAAGATTCATTGATTTATACATGAAAACTATTTTTAATAGTAATTATTTTTTAGTAATTTTATTTTTATATATAAATTGATAATATATATTAAATATAATATTCATTATAATAATATATGTGAATGATAATTATAGATTTTATATTACTATATATATATATATATATAATAATGTTTAATTCTTTGAAATATCATGCACTTCTATTGTAATATTATGATTAAAGTTTAATTAATTATATTATATAAATAAATTATGATGTTTATTTTACATTTAATGTTATCTATACAAATCTACTATGTACATTTACATTGTATATTCCTATATTATATTTTAGAATAACTATATGGTATATACGTATACTAATATTATATTTTACAGTAGGTAACTAGTATATCTACCCTAATATACAATCTAATAGTATTATAATGGTATATGTATCCCAATATATATATTGGGATACATATACCATATACCATATACCATACATATACATATACTGTATACAACTGAATAGTACTATTAAAGTAGATGTATTCCAATATACAACCAATTGTATATTGTGTAATAATGCTAAATTAATACTTCACACTAAGTAATTGGTATACGTATACTAATATTATATTTTACAGTAGGTAAATAGTATATCTACCCTAATATACAATCTAATAGTATTATAATGGTATATGTATCCCAATATACAACTGAATAGTACTATTAAAGTAGATGTATTCCAATATACAACCAATTGTATATTGTGTAATAATGCTAAATTAATACTTCACACTAAGTAATTGGTATACGTATACTAATATTATATTTTACAGTAGGTAAATAGTATATCTACCCTAATATACAATCTAATAGTATTATAATGGTATATATATCCCAATATACAACTGAATAGTACTATTAAAGTAGATGTATTCCAATATACAACCAATTGTATATTGTGTAATAATGCTAAATTAATACTTCACACTAAGTAATTGGTATACGTATACTAATATTATATTTTACAGTAGGTAAATAGTATATCTACCCTAATATACAATCTAATAGTATTATAATGGTATATGTATCCCAATATACAACTGAATAGTACTATTAAAGTAGATGTATTCCAATATACAACCAATTGTATATTGTGTAATAATGCTAAATTAATACTTCACACTAAGTAATTGGTATACGTATACTAATATTATATTTTACAGTAGGTAAATAGTATATCTACCCTAATATACAATCTAATAGTATTATAATGGTATATGTATCCCAATATACAACTGAATAGTACTATTAAAGTAGATGTATTCCAATATACAACCAATTGTATATTGTGTAATAATGCTAAATTAATACTTCACACTAAGTAATTGGTATACGTATACTAATATTATATTTTACAGTAGGTAAATAGTATATCTACCCTAATATACAATCTAATAGTATTATAATGGTATATGTATCCCAATATACAACTGAATAGTACTATTAAAGTAGATGTATTCCAATATACAACCAATTGTATATTGTGTAATAATACTAAATTAATACTTCACACTAAGTAATTGGTATACGTATACTAATATTATATTTTACAGTAGGTAACTAGTATATGTATCCCAATATACAACCTATTAGTATTATAATGATATATGTATCCCAATATACAACCGAGTAGTACTATTACGGTAGATGTATTCCAATATACAACCAATTATATATTGTGTAATAATGCTAAATTAATACTTCACACTAAGTAATTGGTATACGTATACTAATATTATATTTTACAGTAGGTAAATAGTATATCTACCCTAATGTACAATCTATTAGTATTATAATGATATATGTATCCCAATATACAACCGAGTAGTACTATTACGATAGATTTATTCCAATATACAACCAATTGTATATTGTGTAATAATACTAAAATAATACTTCATAAACAATAATTGGTATACGTATACTAATATTATATTTTACAGTAGGTAAATAGTATATCTATCCTAATGTATAATCTATTAATATTATAACAGTATATATATCCCAATATACAACCTAATAATATTATAATGGTAGATGTACTCCAATTGTATATTATGTAGTAATACTAATTTAGTACTACGCGGTCAACACATGGGATAAATATATATAAAGTATACGCCCCTTACCAATATTATATTTTACCGATGTAAATTAGTATTTTATTATACTAAATCAATACTAAATAGTATAGATATACTAACATTACTATAAACAATGAAAATGGCATTAAATTAGTAGTTACATAGTAATCTAATACTATGTAATATCATATTAGTATCAAATTGGGAGGATTTTGTTTGTCGGGTAGTGGTTAGATTGTTGTATGCAACGCCGAAGGTCTGGTTACGATGCCCTCAGGAGGTATATTTTTTAATATAAATAATAATAATAATTTTACTATTTACTAGAAATTATTGTAAAGCATATTCATTATATACTTAGCATACATATCATATATATAAAACAAATAAAATTCTATTAACTATTAATATTTTATATATGTAGGTGCAGATGTACCATAATGGAAGCTATTCTATCAATTCTTTTAATTAATTATATTTCCATAAATCTTCACAATTCGTACTTATAAAGTGAATCTGATTTTCTTCAATTATAATTATTTATTAATTAATTAATATTATATATATCTTGTTTCGAAAACAACTGTGTTCTTACTTTATGTGTAATAAACTAATATAAAACCATTTTCATTTCAGGTTAACAATGTTTTGATGATCAATTAATTATTTATTTTGTATTAAATTCTCACTAAATCTGCATACAGATTCAATTTACTTTTTAATAATATTTCGTAACACTATACAAGACCATATTTTATACAATGCTACTTTTAAATATTTGTGGAATATACATATTTTGCTCATTTTCAACATGTATATATTTTATTTAAATTAATAAACTTATATATTTCAATAAGTAATACTATATAGAAAATGTTTATTGATATGTGTTTAAAGGTACTATTCATTAGTTACATGTAAAATAACATCTTTTCAAAATGTATCCACTTAATATCCTTAATATCCTTAATATCCCATAATATTAAAGTTTTTGTAATAATTATTTAACAATATTATTATAAATATGTATTTTAAATAATGATTAACAAATAAAATAAAAATGTATCACTAATTTACTACATATATATAGAAATAATAATTTATACTGTTCATTTATTATTATTGTGAAATTTAAAGAAAAAATATTCAATATGTAGTTAATGAGATATACAAAATAATTATTCTGACTAAATCAAGTTTAAAGTTTTTTTTAAATTAATTTTTACACTATATATAGTTACTAATGTATATATTATATTTATAAATGATATTAAAAATATAATTATACATATACAATTTATTTTAATTATATGTTTGCACATCCTGCAGCATATGAATTGTCTTGATGTTTCATCTTCTTCTTCACCTTTGTAGCATCCAAGCATCGTAATCTGTCTTGTTGTACTGCATATTCTGCAACCGATTATAATGAATATCCTAGCAATCCATCAAATGCAGATAAATAGGCCTGCATTCCAAAGTTAAATGTTATACTGCCATTGTTACAGCAAATTGTTCTAGAATATTAAAATATAATTAATAAAATATAATACAAATTAATTCAACTTTTATACCTTTGAACATCGAGACTAAATCATATTATGAAAACTTTTCAACTTTTTTTACATATGGGGCTATATTTGCACTTGTTCAATAAAAAAATCTTTATTTTAATCCTGTATAATTATTTTTATATATTATAAATTTATATACCCAGATTTAATATATATATATATATATATAATATATGAACCTTCATATTTTGCTTTCTTGTAAACACAATAATCTCCACTTAATTTCAAAGTCAATAACGTAGCCGGTGTAGTCAATAACTGTAGAAAATAAATTAATTAAATTAAATTGAATTCATATAATATATTCACTAAAGAATTTGAGCAAAAGTTATTTAAAAAATAAATATAAAAAAATAATCCATTGAATATGAAATTAATTATATTTATTATAATTTACTGATATTAAAAATAAAATACATGAAATTGGATTACGTAATAGAAATTGTAGACTTTAAATAGATATATAAAGTATGTAGTAGAAATTGTAAGTAAATAAAATAAAATATAGAGTATATACAAAAATGTTGCGAAGCAAAGATATAACACTCCATATGCATGCAACGTAATTTAGTAATATCCCCTGCCGCTGCTAGCAGTAGTATCGAAATCACTGAAATAGATTTATGTTCGGCTCTGTTTGCATACAACAATGTTTTCATTGTTCTATTAAATTACATGCAATATAAATTAGCTTTTACTTACTAAATATATACTTATAGAATTTAAAACATACATATCATATTTGTTTGTTATATGTTAGTAATGAACACTTAGTTTTCATCATATAAATATTAATTTAAAGCATATTATTTAACATTTTAAAATTGTATAAACACATAGTTCCTAAAAGTAACCCGCTATAAGTGGCACTGGGGTATTTTGTATACAAATTCGAATTACACGATTTCGCGTAAGTGTTATATCTTTCCTTCGGAAAATCTTTGGTATATATATAAAGATATTACATGGTTAGTGATTGATATATATTGAATATATCAGATTTATAGGTTAATTAAAGCAATGTAGATAGGTGGGTGTATACGGTAAGGGAAGATTAGTTGTTTAAATAATTAAAATAATAGGTATATAAAATCCTGTAGAAGCAAGATTTATCATGGATAAAATTGAAGAAGTATAATGTAGATAGCGAGGAGTGGATTGGGAAAGCCGAAGAGTGAGTTAATTAAATTAATATATTATACACATTTTTCTTAAAGAATCAAATATAAATACAAATATTAACACATTAAATATTAAATCATAAAATAATAATCCCTATCTCTATACCAGATTGCATAATAATTAATTGAAATCTATTAATTAAAATTTATTTGATATCTAAAGAAAATCGATATGATAAAAAACTGTAAACAATATACTGGTTGCTTGGGATATAATAAGTTATAATTTATAACACTTATACATAAAATATAAATTAAATTCATATATATAGTTTTTATCAAATACGAAAATCAAATACAAATACATGCAATTATTGGAATGGAGGCTTATAGATTGTGAACGGAGATTAAGTGAGGTAGGTAATAGTTGGTGTAGAAACGAGATAGGATATCAACAATTAAATGTTACAGGTTACATGGAATATGTCATATGGCGATTTGAATATCATATGTATGTAAATTTGAATTTTTTAATAGATATTAAATAAATTGAACAATTTTTAATCAAAGCAAAATTTTATAAATATTAATCATTAATTTGATATTTTGAAATCAATAATATATAAATGTTACAAACTTTATCATATAGTCGATTTCTATAATAGAATCCTGATCATTACTTTTATATATCAAAATATATTATTTGATAAATCCAGCTTTAATAATAAATTTCCTAAATCAATTCTATAAAGCTTTTACTTGACACATAGATATTTATAGGATTTAAAACCAACATATCCTATTTCTATATATTAGCAATAAACACTTAATAAAATAATAATTAAATGCATATTATTTTTCATTTTAAAAGTGCATAGTTTGATACAAATTTATATTATAAACAACACATAGTTCCAAAAAATGACCTATATAGGTGGTGATGTTGGTTTTTGTATACAACATTTAATTACACGATTGAGTGTTCTATCTTTCATTAGAAAAATCTTTGATATTAATATGAAAAATTTTATTATCTAAAATTTGAATATTGGATGTTAAATAATTATATACAATTAGTTTATTAATTATATATTATTATTTGGTAACCAGTGTTCTCGTGCGAAGTGATTTCATGGGGAATGATATTATATGGTTTGGTGATTTCGTGTGTAGTTTAAATTCTACTATTTATAAATAATTATTTATATATATTATCATTTCACACGAGATCATTCGCCACAAAATTACTTAACACGATATTATTGGTATTCTATTATTTAACTAATTATTTTTTATTATATTACACATATCATTGATTATATAATTAAATAAAAACCATTCGATAACTCCTGTTCTGTTTTGCACTTGATTCTAAAAGATTATTATCATAAAGTTAATTATATATGATATTATAGATTAAATATATATATTACGATATTTATAAGTTTTAATTTTAGCGTTATACTACTCTAAACAGTGAAATTAAAAGATATAATTAAGAAGAAATTTACAAATGATAAAGAATACATATGTAATTGTAAATGTAATTGTGGAATTATAAACTACTAAATACCAATACAGTATTAATATAAACTGCGAGATAATAATGCCAAAGATTTTGCGAAGCAAAGATATAATATTCCCTATGCATGCAACGTAATTTAGTAATATCCCCAACCGCTGCTAGCAGTAGTATCGAAATCACTGAAATAGATTTAGGTTCGGCTCTGTTTGCATACAACAATGTTTTCATTGCTCTATTAAATTACATGCAATATAAATTAGCTTTTACTCACTAAATATATACTTATAGTATTTAAAACATACATATCATATTTGTTTGTTATATATTAGTAATGAACACTTAGTTTTCATCATATAAATATTAATTTAAAGCATATTATTTAACATTTTAAAAGTGTATAGTTAAATACGAATTTACATTATAAACAACAAATAGTTCCTAGGTGGCACTGGGGTATTTTGTATACAAATTCGAATTACACGATTTCGCGTAAGTGTTATATCTTTCCTTCGGAAAATCTTTGATAATACCGTACAAATGTAAAATAATTATACAATATGCATTATCAGTGAATTATTATTTAAATATTACATATATATGTATTATATAATAGTGTTTAACATCATATATATTATGTAGTGATGTAAACAATTTGATTATTTAGATTAAAATATTAAAAAAGTATTCATGGGATTAAAGTAGTAGTATTAATATTTTTGTGTACGGTATTAGTATAGCAGTTATTTCATAATTGGAATTTTCAGTTTTCTATAAGCAATAAATATAGTATATTAAGTAATTATAGTATTATTTAATACTTTAAAATATTAATAATTTATTACTATAATATTAATAAATATATGAATTATAATATCATATTATAAATATACACAAGTATGTTAAAATGGTTTTCGCCGAAGATTACAAATAAACTACCCTGTTTGGTTAGAACGGACAAACGGCAATTTTATTTAAAACTATATTTATTAAATTTCTTTTATTTCTATATTAACTAATGCTGATTGTATATTTTTCATAATGTATAACTATTATATTGTTAACAATATTTAATATGATATGGTATTATAATAATCATATAATATATATGGATACAGGAGAAGCAGACCACCGATATATTTAAGAGCCGCCCATCGATGTAAATATATGTTACGCTTTCACACGCTAAAATATTCCATATGAGTAACATACATACGTTGTTTATGTGTATTATCATATTAACACAAATATATATTATAATTATATACATATATATTATACATGTATAATAATATTAATAGTAACTGTACGGATTATGGTCAAAAGCTTCGCGATTGATGAGCAATTTGAATGCCCGCAAAATTGTTTATGTGAATTAGTGAATTTACAATAGCTTATGATTGGCCATTATAATTAGCGTATGTCTATTTATAGACTATCATACATGCAACGGCTTATCATTAACATGTGTGTGTGTTTTATAGGCTCACTCGGGATATAATGCAGCTAAAAAAACCTAGCAATATTAAAAATAAACCCAACAAAACCAAACCAAACAAGTGAAAATAACTAAAACTAAAAATATTAATGTTTGTACAAACAATCATACGGCGTATGATTCATACGCTATTGTAAATTCACTAATTCGAATAAACAATTTTGCGGGCATTCAAATTGCGCATCAATCGCGAAGCTTTTGACCAGGTACCAACTGTACAATTAAATATTTTATTTTTTATTAAATTTCAATTTGTACTATTAGAAATTATAAGGTACTATAATGGATAACATATTGATGTATTATACATATATAATATATTGGTTCTACTTGAAATTAAACAGACATTCTAAAACTATATCGATCTCATGTGTACGTAACATATTCGAATAATAATCGAATGATTTCTAATAGTATAGATCAGGGTTTCTTAAACTGTGGGCCAGGGCCCAAATTTGGGCCATGGGCCAAATTTGCTTGGGCCATGGGCCAAATATTCTTGGTCTAAATTGTCTAATTTCTTTTATTATTCAAAGATTATAAATAATATAAATATTCTTGGGCCAAATATTCTTGGTCTAAATTGTCTAATTTCTTTTATTATTCAAAGATTATAAATAATATAAATATAAATCTATGAAAATCCAAATTAAAATTTGAAAAATAATTATAGAAATAATACGTTTAAGGTTACTATTGTATGTATTGTTATGAAAATATGTATTGCAATAGTATACTTTATAATATAAAGTTTATATTATAAAGTTTATAATATAGTAATTTATGTATTTAATTAAATTGAATTATTTATATTAATTAAATAATTTAAGACATAAATTTATAATACGTTTAAGGTTAATATTGTATGTATTGTAATGAAAATATGTATTGCAATAGTATACTTTATATTATAAAGTTTATAATATAGTAATTTATGTATTTAATTAAATTGAATTATTTATATTAATTAAATAATTTAAGACATAAATTTATTAAATTCATATTTTTAAAATTTTTAAAGAATTTTTAAAATTTTAAAAATCATAGTAAAAAAGTATTTTATATATCAAATAAATTAGATTTGAGCAACAATATCATTTAATTTTACAGATGCCTAATAAACGTGTTTATGATAATTCATATTTAAATTTTGGATTTTCTTCAATCTTGGATAAAGGAATAATACGACCGCAATGTGTAGTGTGCAAGACTACATTATCAAATGAGAGCTTGAGACCATCGAAATTAAAATTGCACTTGAATAAAATGCATCCTTTATTAGCAAATAAGGGCATTGAATATTTCAGAATGAAAGAACGCGGCTTAAAACGGGCAAGATTGGATAATACATCCACAAGTACTTTCTGCCCAAATAAAAATATTACCGAAGCATCATATGAAATTGCACTTATTATAGCTAAAAAGAAGAAACCACATACAATTGGAGAATCTCTAGTAAAGCCATGCATGTTAGAAGCAGCTCGACTTGTATTAGATCAAAAATCAGTGGATAAATTAAGTCAAATAAGTCTATCAGATAGTACAATTAAATCTAGAATAGACGAAATGTCCAATGATATTAAAATGCAAGTGACTGATCAAATAAGATTATCTCCATTTTTTTCTATTCAGCTTGATGAATCAACAGATGTAAGCAATTTATCACAACTTTTGGTTTATGCTAGATATATTTGTGATAATCAAATTAAAGAAGAGTTTTTATTTTGTAAAGTATTGACAACGACAACTAAAGCTATTGATGTAATGTCAATGGTATCTGAATTCTTTGTAGAAGAAAAAATATCATGGGATAAATTGATAGGAGTTTGTACGGATGGTGCTCCGAGTATGCTAGGATCAAAGTCGGGATTTGTTTCATTGGTTAAAAGAAAAAACCCTGAAATTATTGCAACGCATTGCATAATTCACCGTCAAGCACTTGAATCAAAAACGTTACCATCTGAATTAAATTGTATATTAAAGTAGTTAATTATATTAAAGGTAGTTCACTTAGAACACGTCTATTTCGAAAGCTATGTGGTGAAATGGACGCTAATCATCAGGATTTGTTATTTTATACTGCTGTGCGCTGGCTATCGAAAGGAAATGTAATTGATCGAGTGTTTGAATTATTCTCAGAAATAAAAATGTTTATATCTGAATAAAGTAATAAGACGCAGGAAGATTTGAAAGATTTTGATGAAGAAATATTACCAAGCATTGCATATTTAGCTGATATCTTTGAAAGATTAAATTACTTAAATCGTCAGTTGCAAGGAAAAGAAACTACTATTATAATGCATACTGATGCAATTAAATCATTCATTGATAAATTGGATCTTTGGACAGGAAAAATAGAAAGAAACAACATATCACCATTCCATAGACTTAATGAAGAGATGAATAATGATAAATTACCAGACATATTAAATAATTGTATCCTGCAGCATTTAACCGAACTAAAGTCTGAGTTTGAAAGATATTTCCCAGATATAATTTCTGACGATATAGCTATGAAATTATCAAGAAACCCGTTCAATTGCAACGTAGATGATTTACCCAATGAGATTCAAGAAGAATTCTTAGATTTCCGAAATGATACAGAGGTTAATATATAATCATCAATTAATTTTCGTTATATATTTGTTAATTATAGGCTAAAGAAGAGTTCATTCAAAGTAATAAAGACATACACTATTGGGCTAAAACTATGACATTATTCCCACAATTAAGTCTCTTTGTTTTATGAAAATTGCTTCCTTTTTCATCAACTTACTTGTGTGAATCTGGATTCTCAACAATGCTGAACATAAAATCCAAGAATAGAAACAGATTGGATTTAGAAGTTGACATGAGATGTTCTTTAAGCATGACACGTCCTCGAATTCGTAATTTAGTTACTCTTAAACAATTGCACCCATCTCATTAATTTTGTTTTATCATTATTATTAAAATAAACATTATTTTCTCTTCTAATTTTTTTTGGGCCATATAAAAATGGGCCATGGGATAAAAAGTTTAAGAACCCCTGGTATAGATAGATAGATAGATTAAAAGTTTATTGCATTACTGGTTATAGGTATACCTATATAAAGAAATTTCTTTTAAACTTAAGTTATAATTATATATAAACATATAATTATATAACATATAAACAAAATATATAAATGTGATAATAGTAATACAAAACGACACGA